>CAXKVI010000005.1:31083692-31327302 GCA_964058755.1 Campiglossa producta | reverse complement strand
GTTTCCATTGCTTTGTCGTACCTGGTTTTCATGTTTTTGCTTATAGTTCTGGTGAATGGACCTGCTTCATCCAAGGTAATCCTCTCAACCGGTGCATCTGAGTTGCACTGCCTCATTCGACCAGGACTCGTAGACCTCAGCACCTTTGCTCTGATGCACTCATCGCATTTGGCAATCCACTCCTTTACAGACTGACCGTAACCAACCCAATAAAATGTCTGCTTAATCCTCTCCAAGGTCTTCTTGACTCCTAGATGACCTCCACTTGGATCGTTATGCATTTCCCTGAGAACATCAGACATCCGCTTTCTTGGAACAACTATAAGCTTCCGAGCGCATTGACCATCCTAACTCTCCCATATTCGATGCAAACAACCGGATACCATTCGTAAACTGTTCCATTGTGTCCAATATGACTTGGCAACTGGACTCGCCGCTGACATTTATTTTCTTACTGGTCGTTTGTTTCGCTCAAGCCCTCGGATCACACATGCCAGATCTGAATCTTCCTGTTGACTTCTCCGAATATCCTAAAGCAGGCATTTGTCTTCAAAGCCAATGGTTGAGGAGGTACCTTTGCCTTTCGAGTGTCCCTGTGCTTCACCTCTAATGAAACTCCTTTGGTGCAATACCCAATGTTGTGTCGAAAGATCAGAGGTACTTCTTGGCCATTGTACGTCATAACTCTATTTCTCAGGTTCATGTGAATGTCTCTCACAGCCAAGAAATCGACGCCAATGATGACTTCTTCCACAATATCTGCCACTAAGAAGTTGTGGTATGTAGTCACATTCCCAATCACATCTTTGCACCGCACTTCTCCATGGACCATCTTACTTTCACCAGTTACGGTCCGTAATGTAATGGTCGCACTCTCTTATGGACCAAGTCACTTCGAATGATGGAATGAGATGCGCCAGTATCCACAGTGAGTAACCGCTCTTTTCCGTCCAAGAAACCTCTAACAGTAACATTACCTGCTTTCCCTCCGACCTGCGACACAGAAACTATGGGGCATTCATCTTGCTCATCTCCTCCAGCGTTACTCTTACGTCCACTTGCATTGCCGAAGTCTCTGGAGCCGATGTTGCAATGACGCACAATATGGCCAGATTTTCCGCACTTGAAGCATTTAATGGCTGCTTCATTTTTCCGTTGCTTTCCGTTCAATGCTTCTAGGATTGCGTCCACCCACTCTGGTTGTTCCACTTCCACATTGTGAACCTTGTTATCTGGTTTACATAAACGCGAGGATGTCTCTTGTAATAAAGCGTGTGATACTGTCTCTGCGAATGTACTTTTGGGGTTTGCATATGCGGCTCGCTTCGTGTCTACATCCATTATTCCATTTATGAATCTTTGTATCTTTACCCTCTCGATGTATTCCACGGGTGCGTCTGCGTTCGCCAAATGAGCTAACCTCTCAATGTCCCAAGCAAATTCCTGTAATGTCTCATTAGCCGTCTGGAAGCGATTCTGCAGCTCGATTTGAAATATCTGCCTCCTATTCTCGCCACCGTAACGCCTCTCAACTGCACCCATCAATGCCTCACATCTGTTCCTTTCACCTTCTGGAATAATTTGAAGGATTTCCGCTGCCGGTCCTTTCAATGCTAAGAAGAGCGCAGCGACTTTATCCTCAGCGCTCCAGCTATTCACCGATGCAGTCTTCTCAAATTGTAGCTTGAACACCTGAAAAGGAACAGAACCGTCAAAGGATGGGGCTTTTACCTTGGGTACGCTTGTGGAAACACTTGGACGATTCATCTGCAACTCCTGGATACGACTTCTTAACGCATCCACCTCGGCTTCGACTTTCTCCTTAAGCTGCATTAGTTTCTCGTCCATGCGCACCTCTAGTTTTGAGGACATACTTGCTTCCTGTTCCTCCAGCTGTGTAGACAACTGCAATATTTGAGATGCCATGTGCGTCTTCGTTTCTTCCCACTGAGATGCCAAGCGTGTCTCTTGTTGTTCCAACTGAGATGCCATGCAAGTTTTCTGTTCTTCAACCTTTGATGTTATATTCGTCGGCATCTGAGCCAATACAGCCAACAGCGAGTTTGTGTCCACATTTGCCACTGAATTCGGAGTATCCTTTTGCTCTTCTATTTTCGACGCTCCCTCTTCCGAAAGCTGAAAAACATAATCGTCAACGTTGATTCCTTCCGCTTCCATAGCCTCCCGTAGACGTGATTGTAGCTCTGGCTTATTGCCTGTTGTTACCATTCCACGTTTCTCCAACTCGTTTTTGAGTTGTGGGATCTTCAAGTCATTAAACTTTGCCATATCCTTGCAATGTCCTTGTTACCTTTACAATGTCCTAGTTATCCTTTCAATGTCCGTGTTATCCTTTTCAATGTTCTTGTTATCCTTTTCAATGTCCTTGTTTTCCTTTTCAATGTCCTTCTATTTATTAACAATACCGCTTCTGACACCAATTGTGACGAATTCGATGATTCCTCGACTATTTTCCATGAGTTCGATCACTGTACGTTAAATAAAACACTCAGATTCTGCTTAATAAATAGTACGCTTTATTTACTACTAAAAACCGTAGTACAATATCGCGGGTTAACTCACTGTTCAGTACTTCACTGTACAACACTTGAAAATAAACTGACTGATTTGCGCTGTCCTTGCGCGGTTTACACACCCTAGCAGACAGCAGCTTCACGACCTAGAAATGTCTACACATTTCTGGTTTATTCGTGCAACAGTGTTCTCGAAACGTTTATCTATCGTCATCTCCTCTTTGTGCAACATTCGCAAACATGCGAGCTGCCTCTCCCTCTCACGTCATGTATCTAAACAGCTGTAGTTGTGGTAGTGACGCTAGTGATGGAAATACGCTAGAGTTGGGAGATGAGCGATTCTTGAGAACATTCGCCACAATACCCACGTAGTTGTGATGGTAACGTCTATGTTTTTGTATGCCTTGACCACTTTTCAAAATACGTGTTTCTAAAGCCAATGCGAAAAGTCACTTCTGCTGAAGTAGTGAAATTCTTAGAAAGAGATATTTTTCATATTTTGGAGTGCCCGAATATGTCCATTCGGACAATGGCAAGCAGTTTACTTCGGAGATGTTTACCTCATTCCTTGATAGGTATGGAACGACCCACATAAAAACCGCGCTCTACTCGTCAATTGTTCATCTGAACCTACCCTTCTAACCCCTCTGTCCCTCTGGACAAACCCTGTTGAAACTGCACGTTTCCTTGGACTCCCCTTAGAAGAGCTTGATGAAGATCTTCGGAATGATCATACACTCTAGACAGGGCAATCCATTGTTAACAACAACAACAACAACAACGAAAAATTCCATTTGTATGGGAGGTGCCACGCACCCTTTGTGGTTATCCCCAATTTGTATGAAGATGGTAGGGCTCGATCTCATACGGCCTCTCACCAAATTTCAGTGATCTAACATAAATAATTCCAGAGATACGGACAATGAAAAATTCCATTTGTATGGGAGGTGCCACGCCCTCTTTTTCGTTATCCCCAATTTTTTTGGAGGTGGTAGGGATCGATCTCGTACAACGCCTCACCAAATTTCAGTAGTCCATCCCGAGTACTTCCAGAGATACGGACAATGAAAAATTCCATTTGTATGGGAGGTGCTACGCCCCGTTTTCGTTATCCCCAATTATTTTGGAGGTGGTGGGAATCGATCTCGTACAACCCCTCACCAAATTTCAGTAGTCCAACCCGAATACTTCCAGAGATACGGACAAAGGAAAATTCCATTTGTGTGGGAGGTGCCACGCCCCCTTTTTCGTTATCCCAAATTTTTTTTGAAGGTGGTAGGGATCGATCTCGTACAACCCCTCGCCAAATTTCAGTAGTCTAACCCGAATACTTCCAGAGATACGGACAATGAAATATTCCATTTGTGTGGGAGGTGCCACGCCCCCTTTTTCGTTATCCCAAATTTTTTTGAAGGTGGTAGGGATCGATCTCGTACAACCCCTCACCAAATTTCAGTGGTCTAGCACGAATACTTCCACAGATACGGACAATGAAAAATTCCATTTCTATGGGAGGTGCCACGCCCCCTTTTTAGTTATCCCCAATTTTTTTGAAGGTGGTAGGGATCGATCTCGTACAACCCCTCGCCAAATTTCAGTAGTCTAACCCGAATACTTCCAGAGATACGGACAATGAAAAATTCCATTTGTGTCGGAGGTGCCACGCCCCTTTTTCGTTTTCCCCAATTTTTTTGGAGGTGGTAGGGCTCGATCTCATACAGCCTCTCACCAAATTTCAGTAGTCTAACCCGAATACTTCCAGAGATACGGACAATGAAAAATTCCATTTGTATGGGAGGTGCCACGCCCCCTTTTTTGTTATCCCCAATTTTTTTTGGAGGTGGTAGGGATCGATCTCGTACAACCCCACAAAAGTTTTTTATAATTAAAATTAGAATTATATATTTTATAAATTTATTTGATATTGATATTTGAAAGCTTCTTAAAAAACTGACTATTTTTCATTACATTTCAGAACTCAAAATTTTATATATTTCCTACATATTTGATCAACAATAAAATTATTTGAAACACTTAGAGTAAACAAGTAGAATAATTAATAAACATAACAAACAAACATAAACGGAAGACTTAAACAACGAACTTCATAATATAAGTATATATATATGTATATATAACTCGCCTTCTTCATAAAATTCGAGTCCCTTCGAATTTAAATTTAATAATTAACGTTTTAATCAAACAAAAATATTACTGTTCAAATTGCTTCAAAGGCCTCTTAATCTGGGCAAAATCTATTTTATTGACATTTTTAAATTTGACAAATCTTTTTGCAATTTTTTGTCTGATTGCTTTGGGATTTTTAACATAAACATTCCCTGTGTCTAAATTTGGTATACTCTCCCTTTTTTCATTAATTTTATTAATACCATATTTTTTTCTTTCACTCATCACTTTAGCAATTTTATTAAAATCAATATCTGATCTATTTAGAAAATCGATTGGTTTTATGTTAGTTGTGCTATGTATTGTATTATTATAAAATCCTACTCCCTTAATAACTATTTCTTCAATGTCTTCAATAACATCTGAATTTTTCAAAATTCTAATATATTCCAGCAGAGTTAAGTGAAATCTTTCAACATCCGAATTACCAGTGTGTGAATTTGGTGTAGTAAAATGCATTTCAATATTTTTTTCTCTACAAAACATTTTTATCAATGCATTATTAAACAAGTTATCCATTATTAAAAGTTTTGGAGTACCTAACAATGCAATTCTTTCCTCTAATTTAATTTTAATGGTACACATATTTTTATCAAAAATTTTATGAATTGAAGCTAATTTTGTAAACCTGTCTATTGAAGTTAAAAAGTAAGTTTTACAAATCTGGAAAATGTCTATATGTACAATTTCATTTGGACCATTTGGAGTCATAGTATGACAATATTTTTTTTAAAAGGTCTACGATCATATTTATTTTCAATACAAGTAACACATCTATTAATATATTTATTGATCATTTTTTTTTTAAATTTGGATAAAAATAAATTAATTTTATTTCCTCAAAATTTTCAGAAATTCCTCTGTGATTACTTTCATTATGAGTTCTATAATTTCAAAAATATCCTCCTTATTACAAATATCAATTGCTAATTTATTACATTTTGTAAATTTCATTTCTGTTTTATTACGAAATAATTCAATTAATCTATCATTTATAATATTATATTCACATTCGTTTAACTCAGAATAAATGCCAATTGTTCCATGCTTCAAATAACGCCGAAACAAATCATTCAAATAATTTGTTTTATGTAAATCCTGCTGAGAAACATAAATTATTTTATACTTTCCGAAAAGTATTTCAAACTCTTAAATTTTTTTTTTACAATGCGTATTTGTGTTATATATTTATTAATAATAGAATCTGAAGTTAAAAATTGAATATTTGAATTAACTTCTTCAACAGAATTTTCAAAAAGCGATTTGGAATTTTCATAAGATAAACGACTTAAGAAATCAGCCACCTTATTTTCTCTCCCCTTTAAATACTCAATTTCAAATTTATATTCACTCAACAATATTTTCCACCTTATTATAATAAAATAACCATTTTAATGGTTGATGATCTGTTTGGACAAGAAATTTCCTACCATATAAATAAGGCCTAAAATATTTAACTGACCAAACTATAGCAAGTAATTCTTTTTCTATTGTACTATAATTTCGCTCATGTCCATTTAATGTCCTACTTGCAAACCAAATTGGTTTACCACTTTGACTAAGTACTGCACCGATAGCTGAATTACTAGCATCTGTAGTAAGATCAAATCTTTTAGAAAAATCTGGAAATGATAAAATGGGAGGTGACACTAAAATTTTTTTTAATTTATTAAATGCTTCTATATAATCCTTATTATTAATATCAATCTTTGATGCTTTTTTTAAACAATTTGTAATGGGAGTTGCTATTAATGAATAATTTTTAATAAACTTTCTATAATAACCAGTAAATCCTAGAAAAGATTTTATCTCTTTAGCGGAAACAGGAATATTTAATTTATTAATTACAGAAATTTTGTCTAGATTGGGCATTATGCCTTGATTAGTTATTTTATGACCTAAGAAATTGGTTTCTTTAGATAGAAATTTACATTTATCGAACTGAACCTTTAAATTGTTATCTTTAAGACACTTAAAAATTTTTGCTAAGTTTTCAAAATGTTCTTCTATTGAAGTGGAAAAAACCAAAATATCATCCATATAAAGCACACAAATCTTATTTACAAATTCACTTAAAAAAAAAATTCATCATCCTTTGAAATGTTGCTGGCGCATTTTTCAAACCAAAAGGCATTCGCAAATATTCAAAATGTCCCATTGGACTCGAAAAAGCAGTTTTTTCAATATCAGCCTCATTCATAAGAATTTGATGAAATCCTTTTGCCAAATCAATTGTTGAAAAATATTGCGCCCTACCAAGGTTTTCAAATAAAGACTCTATATGCGGAATTGGAAATTTATCATCAATAGTAATTTCATTAAGTTTTGTAAAATCTACAACAACCCTCCATTTCTGTTGTTTTGAATTGTCAATTTTTTTAGGAACTATCCATAAAGGAAAATTATAAGGAGACTTACTATGTCTTATTATTCCGTCTTTTAACATATTTTCAATTTGCATATTAATTTCTTTTTCTAATGCATATGGATATCTATAGTTTTTACAATATATCGGTTTATGCGGAACTGTAATAATTTGATGATCAACATAACTAGTCACGGATAATTTTTGACCTTCCTTATAAAATAAACTTTTATTTTGTTCTAAAAATTTTTTTAATCTATAGTTTTCATCTTCATTTAAATCTTCATCTAATAAACTAGTTGTATTGAAATCATTTTTTTCAATAAAATATATATCACTTAACTCTAATTCATTTAATTCATCATTGTATAGAGGAATTTCTGAATTATTAACAATTAGTTTATTTTCCAAAAAATTTATTTGGGCTCCAATTGGACGTAAAAGATTTATTCCTAAAACACAATCAAATTTCTTGTTATTTATATTTGCTAATTTTATTGACATCGTTTCATTGAATTTATTAAATTCTAATGGTACTTCTGTTATAACTTCTTCTGTTATCAAATTAGAACCCAAAAGTGTATTGAGCATTAAAGGTTTTTGCAACCTCCTTCTACTTCTAAATTTGTTAAAAACTTTTAAATCTCCTATAGTTGTTGAAACACCGCTGTCAATTAAACATCTTACCTTAATATTATTTATAGTCAAAACAACTATTGGTAATTTGGGCGTTGTTGAGGCCATAAACGAAAATTTGGCACGGTGTCCATAGAATCAATCTCCATTGGTTCTAATTGATTTTGACTATTAAAATTTCTATATCCACCATTATTATTTTCAAATTGCCCATTTTGTCTAAGATAATTTTTATTAGAATTTTGATTGTAATTAAACTGCTGAAATTTAGAAGTATTGAAGCCATTATTATTTTCAAATTGACCACTTTTTCTATGATAATTTCGATTAGGATTTTGATTATAATTAAATTGTTGAAATTGAGAAGTATTGAACCCATTTTGGTTAAATTGTTTTTCATTTTTATCTACATTATAATTTTCTTTTTTTAGGTTCGAATGAATTTGATTTAAACATTTATTTGTATTAATAACGATGTCTTTAATTAAATTATTCTCTATATAAAAGCTACCGCGGAATCAGCCTTCTTAATATCGCATATAAGGTTCTTTCTAGCGTATTGTGTGAAAGACTGAAGCCCATCGTAGACAAGCTGATTGGACCTTATCAGTGTGGCTTTAGACCTGGTAAGTCTACCATCGACCAGATTTTCACGATACGCCAAATCCTGGAGAAGACCCATGATAAAAGAATCGACACACACCATCTCTTTGTCGATTTCAAAGCCGCTTTTGACAGCGCAAAAAGGAGTTGCCTGTATGCCGCCATGTCTGAATTTGACTTCCCTGCAAAGCTTATACGGCTTTGCCAAATGACGTTGAGCAATACTAACAGCTCCGTCAGAGTCGGGAAGGACCTCTCTGAGCCATTTGAAACCAAACGAGGCTTCAGACAGGGCGACTCCCTTTCGTGCGATTTCTTCAACCTGATGCTGGAGAAGATAATTCGAGCAGCAGAGCTAAACCGCAATGGTACAATCTTTTACAAGAGCGTGCAATTGCTGGCGTATGCCGATGATATTGATATCATTGGCCTTAACAACCGCGCCGTAAGCGCTGCCTTCTCTGGACTGGATAAAGAAGCGAAAAAAGTGGGTCTTGCGGTCAACGAGGACAAGACGAAGTATTTGCTGTCATCAAAGAAAGAATCGGCGCACCTGCGCCTTGGCAGCCACGTCACTGTTGATAGTTACAAATTTGAAACTGTGAGGGACTTCGTCTATTTGGGAACCAGCATTAACACCGAAAATAATATCAGTCTAGAAATCCAACGGAGAATCACTCTTGCGAACAAGTGCTACTTTGGACTGAGTAGGCAATTGAGAAGTAAAGTCCTCTCTCGAAGAACAAAGATCACGCTCTATAAGTCTCTCATCATACCTGTCCTGATGTATGGCTCAGATTCATGGACAATGTCAAGAGAAGATGAGATGGCCCTTGGAGTATTTGAGAGAAAAGTTCTCCGGAAGATTTATGGTCCTTCCCGTGATGCCGACGGCGAGTATCGAAGGAGATTTAACGATGAGCTGTACGAGCTTTACGCACATCTGACCATAGTCCAGCGAATTAAAGCCCAAAGGCTCCGCTGGCTGGGTCACGTCATGCGAATGGACAAAAAAGCTCCAGCCCAGAAGGTTTTCCAATCGTCACCCGAATTCGGCAGCAGAGGAAGGGGGAGGCCTCGACTGAGATGGAAACAACAGGTGGAGGATGACTTGAACTCCCTTGGGGTTTCCAATTGGCGTCAGTTATCGCTAAAAAGGAATGACTGGCGTGCTTTGATAGGCGACGGCCAAAATCGCTTAGGCGGTTAAGCGCCAATAAATGATGATGATGATATAAAAGCTATATGCACGGTCTATATTTTGTATATTATTTTGTAATAAAAAGGGTCTTGATATAAATTGGAAGGAAAGTTATATATACATCAAAAATAATTCTTTCATTATTTGTAGGTGTATACAAAATATCTACATTTCCTTCCAAATAAAATTTACTATTCATTAAATGTAAAATTTTCTTTAAACTAAGATGCAATTCTTCAATATTCGAAGCGTTCACATTCATTGCTTCATTTCGAAGATATACAAGAGTTTGCTTAACTCCAAATTCTTCACGTAACCTTTGAATTGTTTGATCAAACGTTGGATTTACCATACACTCAACCGCACGCAATGCTTTACCCTGAAGACGATTTGCCAATACAACCTGAATGGTTCTTAAATTTTCCTCAGCCATTAATGATAACACAGTCGATATGTCTCGTAAATAGTTATTGAGACCGTGCTCACTTTCTCCATTAAATACAGGTATGCTTCGGGCTTCTCTTAAACACTCAGCTAACGTTAATGCCATTTTGATACCCTCGCAAATCTCACCAATTCCTTGAACTCGTTTATAAATATTCCTCTCTATCCGTCTCTTGGGAATTATGTTTATGCAAATGAATTATTCTCGTAAAATGCTTCTTTGTAAGTTCGTTAGGGATTATACGCTCAATCTTATACAGCCGCTCACCAAATTTCAGTGGTATAACATAAATAATTCCAGAGTACCGACAATGAAAAATTCCATTTGTGTGGGAGGCGCCACGCCCCCTTTTTCGTTATCCCCAATTTTTTTGGAGGAGGTAGGGATCGATCTCGTACAACCCCTCACCAAATTTCAGTGTTCTAACCCGAATACTTTCAGAGATACGGACAATGAAAAATTCCATTTGTATGGGAGGTGCCACGCCCCTTTTTCGTTATCCCCAATTATTTTGGAGGTGGTAGGGATCGATCTCGTACAACCCCTCACCAAATTTCAATAGTCCAACCCGAATACTTCCGGAGATACGGGCAATGAAAAATTCCATTTGTATGGGAGGTGCGACGCCCCCTTTTTCGTTATCCCCAATTTCTTTGGAGGTAGTAGGGATCGATCTCGTTCAACCCCTCACCAAATTTCAGTGGTCTAGCCCGAATTCTTCCAGAGATACGGACCATGAAAAATTCCATTTGTGTGGGAGGTGCCACGCCCCCTTTTTCGTTATCCCCAATTTTTTTGGATGTGGTAGGGCTCAATCTTATACAGCCGCTCACCAAATTTCAGTGGTATAACATAAATAATTCCAGAGTACCGACAATGAAAAATTCCATTTGTATGGGAGGTGCCACGCCCCCTTTTTCGTTATTACCAAATTTTTTGGAGGTGGTAGGGCTCAATCTTATACAGCCGCTCACCAAATTTCAGTGGTATAACATAAATAATTCCAGAGTACTGACAATGAAAAATTCCATTTGTGTGGGAGGTGCCACGCCCCCTTTTTCGTTATCCCCAATTTTTATGAAGATGGTAGGGCTCGATCTCATACGGCCTCTCACCAAATTTCAGTGGTCTAACATAAATAATTTCAGAGATACGGACAATGAAAAATTCCATTTGTATGGGAGGTGCCACGCCCCCTTTTTCGTTATCCCCAATTTTTTTGGAGGTGGTAGGGCTCAATCTTATACAGCAGCTCACCAAATTTCAGTGGTATAACATAAATAATTCCAGAGTACCGACAATGAAAAATTCCATTTGTATGGGAGGTGCCACGCCCCCTTTTTCGTTATCCCCAATTATTTTGGAGGTGGTAGGGATCGATCTCGTACAACCTTATAGGAAAAAAAGTAATAAAATATTTCCTATTAATATTTAGAATGTAATAATTAAATTGATTTTTATTTTCACATAATGAAAAATTATGACAAAACTGAAAACAAGTTGAGCAATGAAAACTTGTTGAATCAAAAATTTAAATATTTGTTGCTAAGCAGCACTTTTGTTGTGAACAATTAAAGTGCATCGCCACACTACCCCCCTTGGTAGAAAATTTGGCTACAAATTCAAAACTTCTCGAAATCGAACTTTTCTGCCGGATCGGTTTGCATATTCTGGAACTGGTGCAGTTTTAGGAACAGGAACAGGCACAGATGTTGAAACAGGAATTGTGCAATAGGTAGAATTAGGAACAGATGTTGAAACAATGCCATCTTGAAAAACAAAAACTGGTTTTACGCGATCAATAGAGACTTTAGTTGGTTCATTGCGAATTTTGAGTGTGACTGTTTTTTCATCGCGATCAATTATTTCATACGGACCGGTGTATGGAGGCTGGAGAGCTTTAAGAAATGGTCCAACTTTGAGAAAGGCATGACTGCATTGCGATAGTTCCTTGAAAACAAAAACTCCAGGTTGACAGTGTCTTGATGCTGGAACTGGACGTAAGCGCGACATAAATTCACGTAAACTTGAAAGAAAGCTGCTTGTATCATCGGAAATTTTGAGTCCAAGACTTGAAGACAGAAATTCAAATGGCAAACGAATCGTTTCACCATAAACCAATTCAGAGGAAGTAGCCTTGATATCTTCTTTAAAAGCTGAGCGAATTCCAAGTAGTACAAGAGGTAAAGCATGAACCCAGTCGATGTCGGAATGAGCCATGATTGCGGCTTTCAAGTGACGATGTAATCGTTCAACTAAACCATTTGCAGCGGGATGCCAACTTGTAGTGAAGTTATGCCGAATTCCAAATTGTTTAACAAACATTTTAAAGAGATGAGAAGAAAATTGAGCTCCACGATCTGAGGTTATAATTTCAGGAACGCCGAAACGAGATATCCAACAATCCAAAAGTGCATGAGTCACAGTATCTGCAGTTATGTTCGGCAAAGGATATACTTCAGGCCATCGAGTAAAGCGATCGATGACAGTTAAACAATATCGAAAAGAACATGCAAGTGGAAGTGGACCAATCAGATCAATGTGAATATGGGAAAATCTCTTCGTTGGAGTTTAAAAATTTCCAAGTGAAGCGTGAACATGGCTTGAAACTTTTGATCGTTGACAATCATTACAAGCGCGATCCCAATTTCGGCAGTCTTTATTCATTGAAGGCCACACAAACCGATCGCTGATTAATTTGAGTGAAGCATTGGCACCAGGATGGCTCAGGTTATGTAGCTGATCAAAAACGGAACGACGAAACGGTGATGTGATGAATGGCCGAGCTTTTCCTGTTGATGTATCACAAAACACAGTAAGTGAGGAACCAGGAATTGGCACACGCTCGATGCAGAGAGAAGAATTTTCTTGAGTAATTCTCTTAAGTTCATCGTCTTCTTCTTGAGATTCTACCAGCAACTTGTAATCCAATGGTGCAGAAACAGCTTCAATTCGTGAGAGTGTATCAGCAACGACATTATCGGTTCCTTTGATGTGTTGGATATCTGTTGAAAATTCTGCAATAAATGAAAGTTGTCTGAGTTGAACTGGTGGAAGTTTTTCACGTTTTTGTTGACAAGCGTAGATCAATGGCTTATGATCGGTGTAAATCGTGAATGAATGTCCTTCCAAAAAATGACGAAAGTGCTGGATTGCAGCATAGATCGCAAGAAGTTCACGATAGAAAGCAGGCCAAGAACATTCTTTTGAGGACATCTTCTTCGAGAAGAATGCAAGAGGTTGCCACACGCCATCGACAAGCTGTTGTAAACATGCTCTAACTGAATGATTCGAAGCATCGGTAAACAAACCAAGAGGCGCACCAATACGAGGATGAACCAGAAGTGAAGCAGTAGAGAAGCAGTTTTTGCAGGTTATAAAAGCTTCTTCCAGTTCAGACGTCCAGTTGATTGGTTGAGATCCTCTCAGGAGTGGATTGCTGATTGCATCATTCAATGGAGCTTCGTATTCAGAAACATGCGGAATAAATCTGCGGTAAAAATTTAACATACCAAGAAAACGTCGAAGACCTTGTGCTGTTTTTGGTAATGGAAAGTCCTTTATTACCCGGACACGTTCTTCAGGAGCCTGTATTCCAGCAGCAGAGATGATATAACCAATAAAAGGAACTTCGGGAAACCCAAAAGTGCACTTTTTGACGTTGATCTCCAATCCATATTTTGATAGACGTGCAAAAATTATTTTGAGATGGCGTTCGTGCTCTTCTTTGGAACGAGAGAAAACGCGAATGTCATCCATGTAAACGAAACAAAAATCCAAACTTCGCAAAACTTCATCCATGAACCTTTGAAAGGTCTGGCCAGCATTTCGAAGTCCAAACGTCATGAATGGAAATTCAAAAAGGCCAAATGGAGTAATAATAGCAGTTTTGGAAATGTCTTCTTCGGCTACAGGAATTTGTTGATAAGCTTTAACAAGGTCAATTTTCGAAAATACAATACAACCATCGATAAAGTGTGTGACGTCGTGAATATGACGGACAGGATAGCGATCTGGGATAGTTCGAGCATTCAATGCACGAAAATCTCCACAAGGGCGCCCAGTTGAATCACTTTTCGGAGCCAAGTGTAAAGGCGATGACCAAGAACTTTCTGAAGGACGAGTTGTACCAGTTTGTAACATAGCGTCGAATTCTTGCTTAGCTATTTTTAATTTCTCGGGGTTTAAACGCCGCACTTTGCTTGTCACCGGTGGTCCAGGAGTTGTACGAATATGATGAACGGTCTCGTGTTTGATATTTCGAGGTAAACCTGGCGGACGAGTAATTTCTGGAAATTGAGAAATTAGAGCACCGAAAGTCGACGAATCCTGAACTGCTTTAATGCTGCTTTGAGAGGAAGGCTGAGACAATCCGTGTACTTGCAGACCAGTGGTAACGTCGACGATGCGTTTTGTACGACAATCTGGTAAAAGATGAAAATGAGCAAGAAAATCAGATAAATCTCCAAGGAAAATCACAACGAAGTCCTAAGTTGAGATTCAAAGTTATAAAACCATATGTTTGGATTTTGCTTCCATTTGCAGCACACAAGTCGTAGTTGACACGAGGACGACGATCACGTAATAGACGTCGAGGAAAGCAACATAAGTCAGAACCAGTATCAACGAGAAAGCGATTTTTAGATATTTTGTCAGTGACAATTAGGCGGCTACTGGTTGACAAGCAGTCTGATGCCGCATTTACAGACTGCTTTTTCCGTTTTCCAAATAATTACAGGGAGCAATGCATTTGTTTGCCTTGTCCTGGAATTTTTTATGGTACCAACAAATTTGTTGGTTAGAGTTGCTTCGATTTCTGGATTTACTACGACGACGAGAACTGCTGGAGGAACTATGAGAATGATGAGGGCACGAACGAGAAGCAGACAATTCGGCCACTTGCTTTTGTAGATCAGCAATTGTACTTAACAGATTGCTTTCAATACCTTTATCAGTGAGCGCTGCGTTTACTGCAAAAGTCGGTGCGCACGGTGAGACTTCGACAATCTTGTCAGCAAGCTCTGCAATGTTGTCGAGCGACAACTCAGATTGTGTTGCAAGGATAGCCTGGACGTTGGACGGAAGACGTTTAAGCCAAAGTTGACGAAGAAGACTATCCTGTACGATAGTTGAGCCAGCGAGAGAGTGTAAGTGGCGAAGAAACTGAGATGGTTTGCGATCGCCGAGCTCTTCCTCACTGATCAGTTGGCGGACTCGTTGTTCCTCAGACGCAGACAAACGAGCAATCAATTTTGTGCGCAAAAATGTATACGGATTCAGCAGGAGGATTTTCAATAACATCCTCGATTTCAAATGCGACACGGGCATCCAGTTGCGAAACTACATAATGGAATTTTGTTACCTCATTTGTGATGTCAGACAACGTAAACTGCGAATCGGCCTGAGAAAACCATAATTTTGGTTTGTCGGACCAAAAAGGCGGTAGTTTTACTGCAACACGATGAACTGCAGGACGATGATCGGCGAAGTTAGCGGCAAAATCCCTTAGCTGCTGCTGCTGCTGTTGTCGTAGTTGCGGTGATGGTGGCTGCTGTTGTTGATGCTCCAATTGGCGGTTATGTTGTTGTTGCGCTTGCTCGCGTAATTCGTCGATCTGCCGTTGAAGCTCTTCATTTTCACCGCGAAGGGCAACGAGCTGATCTTCCTCCCGAAGCATGTTATTATAATCACGGGTTTTTGTTTCCGACGCGTTGTAAACTTACGATCGCGTTTGTGTTTCCGACGCGTTATAAATTTTCGATCGCGTTTTTGTTTCCGACGCGTTATAAATTTTCGATCGCGTTCTTTAAGCAGCACTTTTGTTGTGAACAATTAAAGTGCATCGCCACAACCTCTCACCAAATTTCAGTAGTCCAACCCGAATACTTCCAGAGATACGGACAATGAAAAATTCCATTTGTGTGGAAGGTGCCACGCCCCCTTTTTCGTTATCCCCAATTTTTTTGGAGGTGGTAGGGCTCGATCTCATACAGCCTCTCAGCAAATTTCGGTGGTATAGCATAAATAATTCCAGAGATACGGACAATGAAAAATTCCATTTATATGGGAAGTGCCACGCCCCCTTTTGCGTTATCCCCAATTTTTTTGGAGGTGGTAGGGCTCGATCTCATATATGGTCTCTCACCAAATTTCAGTGGTATAATATAAATAACTAGAGTTCGCCCAGTGGTTGAAATTCAACCACAAACCCTTTTGCTATTTCTTAAATTTTCCTTTCTTTTCCATATTTTGTATATTTTTGGTTATCCTCAATTTTTTTGGAGGTGGTAGGGCTCAATCTTATACAGCCGCTCACCAAATTTCAGTGGTATAACATAAATAATTCCAGAGTACCGACAATGAAAAATTCCATTTGTGTGGGAGGTGCCACGCCCCCTTTTGCGTTATCCCCAATTTTTTTGGAGGTGGTAGGGCTCGATCTCATATATGGTCTCTCACCAAATTTCAGTGGTATAATATAAATAACTAGAGTTCGCCCAGTGGTTGAAATTCAACCACAAAACCTTATTTTATTTTCCTACCCTTTTGCTATTTCTTAAATTTTCCTTTCTTTTCCATATTTTGTATATTTTTGGTTTCTATACATTCCTATTCATTTTGCCTTTTCCTCCCTCTTTACATCATTCAGTAATATAGTTTCAGTGTTGATAATTATTTATTCTTCTTAGGTCGTCTTCATACGTATTTCTTTCCTTTCCTTTCCTTAGCATTAATTTGCTTTTATTTCCTTTCCTTTCCTCTCCTTTCATCTCAATTTATTCTCTTTGCTTTTCTTTCCTTCTCTTCCCTTTTATTTCCTTTCCTTATCTTCTCCTTTCTTTTCCTTTTCTCTTCTTTCCTTTTCTCTTCTTTCATTTCATTTTATTTCCCTTCTTTCTTTCTTTCCTTTTTGCTCTTCTCTGTTCTTTTTCTTTCTTTTCGTTTCTTTTATATTCTTACCTGATCCTTCTTTCCATTTCCATTACATTCTTTTTTTCCTTTTATTTTCTTTTTCTTTCCTTTCCTTTCGTTTCCGTTGCTTTAGTTTCCTTTCATTTTATTAATTTTTTTTTTCATTTCATTTCTTTTCTTTTATTTTTTTCTTACCTTTATTTTCTTTCACTTTTTTTCTGAAATTTCCCTTCTTGTCATTTCGTTTTCTTACCTTTCCTTTCCTACCGTTTCCTAATTTTCTTTTGTTCCTTTCCGCAACTCCTTTGCTTTTCTTTTTCTTTCATTCATTTCCTTAACTTATTTTTTTTAGCTTTTCATTACCTTTCTTTCCTTTATTTTTCTTTATTTTTATTTTCATTTATTTTCCATACCTTCTTCCTCGCTACCTTTTCTTTCCCTTCTTTTTTTCTTCTTTCCTTTGTCTTTCTCCTTTTGCTTCTCTTTTCCACTGCTTTACCTACATTACCTTTCCTTTCTTCCCTTCCTTTTTTCTTTTCCATTCCTTTCCCTTTGATTTTTCTGTCATATTTTCCGTTCCTTACCTTAACTTACCTTAATTTTCCTTTTATCCATCCCTTTCCTATTATTTTCTTAATTTAATATTTTATTTATTCCATTTTGTTTCATTTTTATTTATTTTATATTATTCCCTTTCCTTTCATTTCCAACAAATTTTATTTTTTTACTTTCAGTCACTTTTCTATTTCTGATTTTACTTTTTTTTTTAATTTTATCAATTTTCCATTTTGGAGGTGGTAGGGATCGATCTCGTACAACCCCTCACCAAATTTCAGTGGTCCAACCCGAATACTTCCGGAGATAAGGACAATGAAAAATTCCATTTGTATGGAAGGTGCCACGCCCCCTTTTTCGTTATCCCCAGTTTTTTTGGAGGTGGTAGGGATCTATCTCGTACAACCCCTCGCCAAATTTCAGTGGTCTAACCCGAATACTTCCAGAGATACGGACAATGAAAAATTCCATTTGTATGGGAGCTGCCACGCCCCCTTTTTAGTTATCCCCAATTTTTTTGAAGGTTGTAGGGATCGATCTCGTACAACCCCTCGCCAAATTTCAGTAGTCCTACCCGAATACTTCCGGAGATAAGGACAATGAAAAATTCCATTTGTATGGGAGGTGCCACGCCCCCTTTTTATTTATCCCCAATTTTTTTGAAGGTTGTAGGGATCGATCTCGTACAACCCCTCGCCAAATTTCAGTAGTCTAACCCGAATACTTCCAGAGATACGGACAATGAAAAATTCCATTTGTATGGGAGGTGCCACGCCCCCTTTTTCGTTATCCCCAATTTTTTTTGAGGTGGTAGGGCTCGATCTCGTACAACCCCTCACCAAATTTCAGGAGTCCAACCCGAATACTTCCAGAGAATGAAAAATTCCATTTGTATGGGAGGTGCCACGCCCCCTTTTTCGTTATCCCCAATTTTTTTTTGAGGTGGTAGGGCTCGATCTCATACGGCCTCTCACGACATTTCAGTGGTCTAACATAAATAATACCAGAGATACGGACAATGAAAAATTCCATTTGTATGGGAGGTGCCACGTCCCCTTTTTCGTTATCCCCAATTATTTTGGAGGTAGTAGGGATCGATCTCGTACAACCCTTCACCAAATTTCAGTAGTCCAACCCGAATACTTCCAGAGATACGGACAATGAAAAATTCCATTTGTATGGGAGGTGCCACGCCCCCTTTTTCGTTATCCCCAATTTTTTTTTGAGGTGGTAGGGCTCGATCTCATACGGCCTCTCACGACATTTCAGTGGTCTAACATAAATAATTCCAGGGATACGGACAATGAAAAATTCCATTTGTACGGGAGGCGCCACGCCCCGTTTGTCGTTATCCCCAATTTTTATGAAGGTGGTAGGGCTCGATCTCATACGGCCTCTCACGACATTTCAGTGGTATAACATAAATAATTCCAGAGATACGGACAATGAAAAATTCCATTTGTATGGGAGGTGCCACGCCCCCTTTTTCGTTATCCCCAATTATTTTGAAGGTGGTAGGGATCGATCTCGTACAACCCCTCACCAAATTTCAGTAGTCCAACCCGAATACTTCCAGATATACGGACAATGAAAAATTCCATTTGTTTGGGAGGTGCCACGCCCCCTTTTTCGTTATCCCCCATTTTTTTGGAGGTGGTAGGGATCGATCTCGTACAACCCCTCACCAAATTTCAGTGGTCCAACCCGAATACTTCCGGAGATACGGACAATGAAAAATTCCATTTGTATGGGAGGTGCCACGCCCCCTTTTTCGTTATCCCCAATTTTTTTGGAGGTGGTAGGGATCGACCTTATACAGCCTCTCACCAAATTTCAGTAGTCCAACCCGAACACTTCCAGAGATACGGACAATGAAAAATTCCATTTGTGTGGGAGGTGCCACGCCCCCTTTTTCGTTATCCCCAATTTTTTTTGAGGTGGTAGGGCTCGATCTCATACAGCCTCTCACCAAATTTCAGTGGTATAACATAAATAATTCCAGAGATACGGACAATGAAAAATTCCATTTGTATGGGAGGTGCCCCGCCCCCTTTTTCGTTATCCCCAATTTTTTTTGGTGGTGTTAGGGATCGATCTCACCAAATTTCAGTGGTCTAATCCGAATACTTCCAGAGATACGGACAATGAAAAATTCCATTTGTATGGGAGGTGCCACGCCCCCTTTTTCGTTATCCCCAATTTTTTTGGAGGTGGTAGGGATCTATCTCGTACAACCTCTCGCCAAATTTCATTGGTCTAACCCGAATACTTCCAGAGATACGGACAATGAAAAATTCCATTTGTATGGGAGGTGCCACGCCCCCTTTTTCGTTATCCCCAATTTTTTGGAGGTGGTAGGGATCTATCTCGTACAACCTCTCGCCAAATTTCATTGGTCTAACCCGAATACTTCCAGAGATACGGACAATGAAAAATTCCATTTGTATGGGAGCTGCCACGCCCCCTTTTTCCATACTTCCAGAGATACGGACAAAGAAAAATTGAATTTGTATGGGAGGTGCCACGCCCCTTTTTCGATATCCCCAATTTTTTTGGAGGTGGTAGGGATCGATCCCGTACAACCCCTCACCAAATTTCAGTGGTCCAACTCGAATACTTCCGGAGATAAGGACAATGAAAAATTCCATTTGTATGGGAGGAGCCACGCCCCCTTTTTCGTTATCCACAATTTTTTTGGAGGTGGTAGGGATCTATCTCGTACAACCCCTCGCCAAATTTCATTGGTCTAACCCGAATACTTCCAGAGATACGGACAATGAAAAATTCCAATTGTATGGGAGGTGCCACGCCCCCTTTTTCGTTATCCCCAATTTTTTTGGAGGTGGTAGGGATCGATCTCGTTTAGGGATCGATCTCGTACAACCCCTCACCAAATTTCAGTGGTCTAACCCCAATACTTCCAGAGATACGAACAATGAAAAATTCCATTTGTATGGGAGGTTCCACGCCCCTTTTTCGTTATCCCCAATTTTTTTGGTGGTGGCAGGGATCGATCTCGTACAACGCCTCACCAAATTTCAGTGGCCTAACCCGAATACTTCCAGAGATACGGACAATGAAAAATTCCATTTGTATGGGAGGTTCCACGCCCCCTTTTTCGTTATCCCCAATTTTTTTTGGAGGTGGTAGGGATCTATCTCGTACAACCTCTCGCCAAATTTCATTGGTCTAACCCGAATACTTCCAGAGATACGGACAATGAAAAATTCCATTTGTATGGGAGGTGCCACGCCCCTTTTTCGTTATCCCCAATTTTTTTGGCGGTGGTAGGGATCGATCTCGTACAACCCCTCACCAAATTTCAGTGGTCCAACCCGAATACTTCCGGAGATACGGACAATGAAAAATTCCATTTGTATGGGAGGTGCCACGCCCCCTTTTTCGTTATCCCCAATTTTTTTGGAGGTGGTAGGGATCGATCTTATACAGCCTCTCACCAAATTTCAGTGGTCCAACCCGAATACTTCCAGAGATACGGACAATGAAACATTCCATTTGTATGGGAGGTGCCACGCCCCTTTTTCGTTATCCCCAATTTTTTTGGAGGTGCTAGGGCGCAATCTTATACAGCCGCTCAACAAATTTCAGTGGTATAACACAAATAATTCCCGAGTACCAACAATGAAAAATTCCATTTGTATGGGAGGTGCCACGCCCCCTTTTTCGTTATCCCCAATTATTTTGGAGGTGGTAGGGCTCAATCTTATACAGCCGCTCAACAAATTTCAGTGGTATAACACAAATAATTCCCGAGTACCAACAATGAAAAATTCCATTTGTATGGGAGGTGCCACGCCCCCTTTTTCGTTATCCCCAATTATTTTGGAGGTGGTAGGGCTCAATCTTATACAGCCGCTCAACAAATTTCAGTGGTATAACACAAATAATTCCCGAGTACCAACAATGAAAAATTCCATTTGTATGGGAGGTGCCACGCCCCCTTTTTCGTTATCCCCAATTATTTTGGAGGTGGTAGGGCTCGATCTCATACGGCCTCTCACGACATTTCAGTGGTCTAACACAAATAATTCCAGAGATACGGACAATGAAAAATTCCATTTGTATGGGAGGTGCCACGCCCCCTTTTTCGTTATCCCCAATTTTTTTGGAGGTGGTAGGGCTCAATCGTATACAGCCGCTCAACAAATTTCAGTGGTATAACACAAATAATTCCCGAGTACCAACAATGAAAAATTCCATTTGTATGGGAGGTGCCACGCCCCCTTTTTCGTTATCCCCAATTATTTTGGAGGTGGTAGGGATCGATCTCGTACAACCCCTCACCAAATTTCAGTAGTCCAACCCGAATACTTCCAGATATACGGACAATGAAAAATTCCATTTGTGTGGGAGGTGCCACGCCCCGTTTGTCGTTATCCCCAATTTTTTTGGAGGTGGTAGGGATCGATCTCGTTTAGGAATCGATCTCGTACAACCCCTCACCAAATTTCAGTGGTCTAACCCCAATACTTCCAGAGATACGAACAATGAAAAATTCCATTTGTATGGGAGGTTCCACGCCCCTTTTTCGTTATCCCCAATTTTTTTGGTGGTGGCAGGGATCGATCTCGTACAACGCCTCACCAAATTTCAGTGGCCTAACCCGAATACTTCCAGAGATACGGACAATGAAAAATTCCATTTGTATGGGAGGTTCCACGCCCCCTTTTTCGTTATCCCCAATTTTTTTTGGAGGTGGTAGGGATCTATCTCGTACAACCTCTCGCCAAATTTCATTGGTCTAACCCGAATACTTCCAGAGATACGGACAATGAAAAATTCCATTTGTATGGGAGGTGCCACGCCCCTTTTTCGTTATCCCCAATTTTTTTGGAGGTGGTAGGGATCGATCTCGTACAACCCCTCACCAAATTTCAGTGGTCCAACCCGAATACTTCCGGAGATACGGACAATGAAAAATTCCATTTGTATGGGAGGTGCCACGCCCCCTTTTTCGTTATCCCCAATTTTTTTGGAGGTGGTAGGGATCGATCTTATACAGCCTCTCACCAAATTTCAGTGGTCCAACCCGAATACTTCCAGAGATACGGACAATGAAAAATTCCATTTGTATGGGAGGTGCCACGCCCCTTTTTCGTTATCCCCAATTTTTTTGGAGGTGCTAGGGCGCAATCTTATACAGCCGCTCAACAAATTTCAGTGGTATAACACAAATAATTCCCGAGTACCAACAATGAAAAATTCCATTTGTATGGGAGGTGCCACGCCCCCTTTTTCGTTATCCCCAATTATTTTGGAGGTGGTAGGGCTCAATCTTATACAGCCGCTCAACAAATTTCAGTGGTATAACACAAATAATTCCCGAGTACCAACAATGAAAAATTCCATTTGTATGGGAGGTGCCACGCCCCCTTTTTCGTTATCCCCAATTATTTTGGAGGTGGTAGGGCTCAATCTTATACAGCTGCTCAACAAATTTCAGTGGTATAACACAAATAATTCCCGAGTACCAACAATGAAAAATTCCATTTGTATGGGAGGTGCCACGCCCCCTTTTTCGTTATCCCCAATTATTTTGGAGGTGGTAGGGCTCGATCTCATACGGCCTCTCACGACATTTCAGTGGTCTAACACAAATAATTCCAGAGATACGGACAATGAAAAATTCCATTTGTATGGGAGGTGCCACGCCCCCTTTTTCGTTATCCCCAATTTTTTTGGAGGTGGTAGGGCTCAATCGTATACAGCCGCTCAACAAATTTCAGTGGTATAACACAAATAATTCCCGAGTACCAACAATGAAAAATTCCATTTGTATGGGAGGTGCCACGCCCCCTTTTTCGTTATCCCCAATTATTTTGGAGGTGGTAGGGATCGATCTCGTACAACCCCTCACCAAATTTCAGTAGTCCAACCCGAATACTTCCAGATATACGGACAATGAAAAATTCCATTTGTGTGGGAGGTGCCACGCCCCGTTTGTAGTTATCCCCAATTTTTTTGGAGGTGGTAGGGCTCGATCTCGTACAGCCTCTCACCAAATTTTAGTCGTATAACATAAATAATTCCAGAGATACGGACAATGAAAAATTCCATTTGTATGGGAGGTGCCACGCCCCTTTATCGTTATCCCCAATTTTTATGAAGATGGTAGGGCTCGATCTCATACGGCCTCTAACCAAATTTCAGTGGTCTAACATAAATAATTTCAGAGATACGGATAATGAAAAATTCCATTGGTATGGGAGGTGCCACGCCCCCTTTTTCGTTATCCCCAATTTTTTTGGAGGTGGTAGGGCTCAATCTTATACAGCCGCTCAACAAATTTCAGTGGTATAACACAAATAATTCCCGAGTACCGACAATGAAAAATTCCATTTGTATGGTTGGTGCCACGCCCCCTTTTTCGTTATCCCCAATTATTTTGGAGGTGGTAGGGATCGATCTCGTACAACCCCTCACCAAATTTCAGTAGTCCAACCCGAATACTTCCAGATATACGGACAATGAAAAATTCCATTTGTGTGGGAGGTGCCACGCCCCCTTTTTCGTTATCCCCAATTTTTTTGGAGGTGGTAGGGATCTATGTCGTACAACCCCTCGCCAAATTTCATTGGTCTAACCCGAATACTTCCAGAGATACGGACAATGAAAAATTCCATTTGTATGGGAGGTGCCACGCCCCTTTTTCGTTATCCGCAATTTTTTTGGAGGTGGTAGGGTTCGATCTCGTACAACCCCTCACCAAATTTCAGTGGTCCAACCCGAATACTTCCGGAGATACGGACAATGAAAAATTCCATTTGTATAGGAGGTGCCACGCCCCCTTTTTCGTTATCCCCAATTTTTTTGGAGGTGGTAGGGATCGACCTTATACAGCCTCTCACCAAATTTCAGTAGTCCAACCCGAATACTTCCATAGATACGGACAATGAAAAATTCCATTTGTGTGGGAGGTGCCACGCCCCCTTTTTCGTTATCCCCAATTTTTTTGGAGGTGGTAGGGCTCGATCTCATACAGCCTCTCACCAAATTTCAGTGGTATAACATAAATAATTCCAGAGATACGGACAATGAAAAATTCCATTTGTATGGGAGGTGCCACGCCCCCTTTTTCTTTATCCCCAATTATTTGGTGGTGGTAGGGATCGATCTCACCAAATTTCAGTGGTCTAATCCGAATACTTCCAGAGATACGGACAATGAAAAATTCCATTTGTATGGGAGCTGCCACGCCCCCTTTTTCCATACTTCCAGAGATACGGACAAAGAAAAATTGAATTTGAATGGGAGGTGCCACGCCCCTTTTTCGATATCCCCAATTTTTTTGGAGGTGGTAGGGATCGATCCCGTACAACCCCTCACCAAATTTCAATGTTCCAACTCGAATACTTCCGGAGATAAGGACAATGAAAAATTCCATTTGTCTGGGAGGTGCCACGCCCCCTTTTTCGTTATCCACAATTTTTTTGGAGGTGGTAGGGATCTATCTCGTACAACCCCTCGCCAAATTTCATTGGTCTAACCCGAATACTTCCAGAGATACGGACAATGAAAAATTCCAATTGTATGGGAGGTGCCACGCCCCCTTTTCGTTATCCCCAATTTTTTTGGAGGTGGTAGGGATCGATCTCGTTTAGGGATCGATCTCGTACAGGTAGGTAGGTAGGTAGGTAGAAGTGGCTGCCGCAAAGGCACACCTAGGCCAGTAATAAAAGGCCCGTTGTGATACCACCAAACACTAGGAAAGTCAGTCCCGGGGCCCGGCCATATGGAAAATCCCAGTGCTGTTGGGACTCTCCATATAGCCGAAACCCGGGACTGACACTCCTAACCGACACCGCTACCCCTCCTCGAACCATTTTGATAACTTGATGAAGGCCATCAAGTCCTTTATGTCTAGCTCCGCGACCTGGCTTAAGCTAACCAGGAAGGGAACTCCCAGAGAGCGCCTTCTCGCTCCGCTTAAGGCCGGGCAGTTGCAGATGAGGTGCTCCACCGTTTCCTCTTCCTCATCATCTTTGCAACTCCTGCAGCATCGTCGGTAGGGAACGCCTAGCCTTGCTGCGTGCCTACCAATAAGGCAGTGCCCGGTTAAAACACCTATTAATATGGAGATTTCCTTCCTTTTTAGGGCGTATATGTGTCTAGATCTTTTAAGATCGCATTTTGGCCAGGTTTGCTTGGATATCCGGCACCCTGGGGCTTGTAGCCATCTCTCGTTGGCTTCGCGGAGTGTATGCTCCTTCAGCATTAGCTTGCACGTGGCAAACGGCATACCTATGCGCTCTTTATCTTGAAGAATCTGCTTGGTCGTGCCCTGCCTGGCAAGTTCGTCTGCCCTACAGTTTCCCTCAATGTCCCTGTGTCCCGGGACCCATGTGAGGTTCACGCGGTTCTGTTGGGCCAAGGGATTTGATGGCCGCTTGGCTGTCGCTGAAAATACAGATATCCTGTCCGATGGTGCGTTTACCTATCCAAGTCACGGCGTCCATGATTGCAGAAACTTCAGCCTGGAAGACGCTGCAGTGATCAGGTAGTCTAAAGGAGAGTTCTAGGTCCAAATCCCTTGAGTAAACCCCTCCTCCGACTCTGCCGTCTAACTTCGAGCCGTCGGTGTATATAAAAGTGCCGCCATTAGTAGCGGGACACCGATCTATGTTCTCCCAGTCTTCCCTGCTGGGAATGTTTATTCTAAAACAACAATCTCCGACTGTTGTGGTCGCACACCGATCTGTGCTCAGAGGGAGAAAGCTGTAAGATCTTAGAATACAGGAGTGTCCAATAGTGCTTGCGCCCCAGACGGACGTTTCCCTTAGACGCAGAGCCGATGCCGCTGCTGCCCGGTAACCTTCCAGATCGAGTGGCAAAAAGCCAAGAATGGCCTGGAGAGCTTCATTGGGCGTTGTTCTTAACGCCCCGCTTATACAGATCATGCTCGATCTGTGGACTTTTCCTAACAGATTTAGGTTTGTTGCCTTTCCTAGCGCAGGCCACCATACCACGACTCCATACAGCATAATTGGCTGGATTATCGCAGTGTAGATCCATCTGCAAATTTTGGGGCTGAGCCCCCATTTTTTGCCAATGGCTCTTTTACACGTGTAAAGTGCAATGCACGCTTTCCTCTGGCGCTGGATGACATTCTCCTTCCAGTTAAGCTTTCTATCTAGAACTGTGCCTAGGAAATTGGCTTTATCAGCTAAGTTCAGGCGCACGCCATCTAGTTCTGGTAGGTTCAGCGGTGGTATCTTGTACCGCCTGGTATAAAGGACAAGCTCCACCTTTCCCGGGTTGATGCTAAGTCCGCAGCGAGAGGACCATGAAGAAACTTCTCGCAGTGCTACTTGCATCAAGTCACACAGGGTTTGTGGGAATTTGCCCCTATATGCAATAGCTAAATCGTCTGCATATGCCACTATCTTCCCGCCCCCCCACCTTGTGTCTCGTAGCAGCGAGTTTACGGTGAGGTTCCATAGGAGCGGGGAGAGAACACCACCCTGAGGCGTTCCTCTTGTGACATAGCGTGAAAGATCAACTGTTCCCAGTGAAGAAACTATTTTCCTTCCCTTTAGTAGTTGATCAATTAGTCCAATAAGAGACCTATTTATGCCCAGGTTTGTTAAAGCAGTGTTAATAGCCTCCGGCCTTATATTGTTGAAAGCCCCTTCGATGTCCAGAAAGGCCACGAGACAGTACTCCTTTTCGTGCAATGATTTTTCAACAATAGAGACTAGGCTGTGGAGCGCAGTTTCCGTTGATTTACCTTTGGTGTATGCATGTTGATAGCTAGAAATAAGGTTGCTATCAATAGTAGAGGAGAGATAATCGCTAATTATCCTCTCTAAGGTTTTAAGTGCAAAAGACGAGAGACTGATCGGTCTGTAGTCTTTAGGCTCATAGTGTGAGGCCTTCCCAGCCTTTGGAATAAAGACTACCGTGGCGCTTCTCCAGGAGCACGGAATGTAATTAAGAGCCAGGCAGGCTGAATAGAGAACTACCAGCCATTTAGCTGATATTTCCAGCGTGTTTATAAGTTGTGCGGGGAAAATCCCGTCTGGCCCGGCTGCCTTGAACGGCTCAAAGCGTTTGATTGCCCACCTTACCCTTTCCTCCGTAATGGGTATGTTTACCGCCAGGTTTGTTGCAGATGCTACAGGTGTATCATACAAGTTCCCCGGAAAGTGTGTGTTCAGGAGCAGCTCCAGGGTTTCCCCTTCCGTGCTGGTCCAAGATCCGTCAGGCTTCCGTAAATAGCTAATGGCTGTTTGAGTTTTTGATAGCACTCGTCTAAGTCTCGCTGTATCATCGACTTTTTCGACCCCGGTGCAGAAATTTCTCCACGAAGTTCTCTTCGCTTGCCTTAGAGCCTTTTTATAGGCCCTCAGTTTAGCTTTATATTCGAGCCATTCAGGCTCCGTACCGATGCTCTTGGCCTTGTTAAATTGCTTCCTGCATGATATACGGAACGAATCCAGGTCGTAAGACCACCAGTGGGGTCTATGTTTGCCGCGTGGTTTTGGTACTGGACAAGCCTGCTCTAGGGCATTTGAGAGCGCCGTTGTAAAGGTCGTTACCAGATCATCCAGTTCTCCCACTGATGAGGGGGCTTGTGGAGGTAATACTGGTAGGTCCCTAGCTAATATTTGGTTATGTAGCTGCCAGTTAGTGTTGCGTGGATTTCGTTTCATAACTGGCTGCTCAACAATAAAGTCTAACACAATTTCTATGTACCGATGGTCAGAAAATGAATGCTCATCAAGAACACGCCATTTTCTGACCCACTCATAAGCACCTTCGCTACAAACAGTGAGGTCTATAACCTCCCTACGAGCTTTAGTTATAAAAGTAGGCTCGTTACCCACGTTACAAACCACCAGGTTAGTTGTTAGTAGGTAGTCAAACAGAGACTCGCCCCTAGCGTTAATATCGGAGCTTCCCCACTGGACGTGATGAGCATTAGCGTCAGCTCCAATAATAATTTGGCCCGTACAGAAATTATCCACCAGATCTTTCACCTCCTTTTGTGGAGGAGGTTCTTCGGCGTCATAGGGCATATAGACCGACGCCATCGTTAGGCTGGTGCTGCCGACTGTTAAGCTGGCAGCTGTAACGTCACCATTTGAGTAGTTGGGTAATAGAAAGGTGTTTAGCTCAGACTTTACCAAAATACAGGTTCTGACCTTGCCCTCATCATTGGCTTGGATGAGCTTGTACCCCTTAGTCCCCAATCCACAGATCCTAGAGCTATTGACGCAGGGCTCTTGGATAAGGACCACGTCTACGTCGCCTTTAGAAAGACGACTGCTTAAAACAGCCGAGGCTGGTTTAGATTTGTGCAGATTTATCGGAAGCACCACCAACATGAGAGAGCTCAGACATCCCTGCCGCCAGCGTGTCGTCGAGGTCTGGCCTGTTCCGGGGGCTGTCTCTCAACGAGGAGTTGTTCAGAGCACCTGCACGATTTGGCGTGGCGGGAACCCTGCTGTCTGAAGCAGCATCAACGTTAGTGTGCTCAGGTTTAGCCACGATCGTGACGTCGAGGCCTTCTTCGTCAAGCAGGCTTTCTTCTATCGCCGAGTTGTTCGCAGCACCATCGCAATTTGACGTGGCGGATAACATACTTTCCGCGTCGGACTCCTCTGCTTCCCCTTCTGATGCCTCGATCTCCGAGTCCTCCGGAGCGTCCGGAATAGCAGCGCGCTGTGCATCGCCACGGTATACGTGGATCACGATCTGACCCAAGCCGTAATGCACTTGTCCGTTGCACCGTTTAAGGGGCTCGAGCGCCTCCTTATTCAGAGTGATAACCACCTGTCTATTGGGCCCAACCACATCATCGACCAGATTGACGCCCCAATCCTGCGTCGGGAGAGACGGATTCCAGACCTGCAGCATCTCAAGAATATTCTCGGGTTCTGCAGGGACGGCAGGAATCCATGCCCTTGCCCTTGGCCGAGCAGGAATGTCCTTCCAGTCGACGACATCTAGTCTTGCCCCTGGATAGACTTCACCCAGTCTTGCAACTGCTGCCTTATACAGTGCGACAGTTCTTGCATCCTCGCACGCGAATATTTTGATCTGACCTTGGTGCCAGCCCGCGTCAGTACCTCGCGGCGGACTACCCGGAGACTCACGCATTAAGTGGAGGAGGGCCCTGCCCATTTCATTCCGGACATACAGCCACTGGTCTTTGGGGATGGACCAACGGTCGTTACCTCGGTCAATGAAACCTATAAGGATTCTGTCCTTGGTTACTTCAGCAAAGCTGAGTTTTCCCACTACGGGGTTGACCTGATGCCGCTTCGGATGGGGGTCTACCTCTCCGTCCGATCTCTGGCGTTTGAAGGGATTACCGTTCACCCTCTTAGGCACATAGGGCCTCTGGAAATTTGGTATCAGAGCTTTCGCTTCCTCCACCATCTTCCTTTCTTCCGGCGACAGCTTCTCCTGCGATGCTCCCTCATATTTTTTAAGGATCCTTGCGGCCTTTGTTTTATCCCAGTACGCAAAGCGTCGGGGAGATGCCTCTTTGGGGGGATTCAGACTCGTAGTTGCCATCGCGGTCTCTCCCTTTACGGCGTCGTCCTTCTCTTTCGAAACTCTGAAACCAGGTCGTGAGACCATTGCCCCAGATGTGAAGAGATTGGGTTTCGTACCAGCGCTTGATGGAAGCTTAGCTTCCGCCGTTTTCTGCTTGACTGCGTAGGCAGCCGCACTGTTGCTTGCTCCCATCAAGTCACTCTTACTTGATAGCAGTTTGGGGGATGACTGACCCGTAGTTTCCATCGTTGTCGGCCTCCCAGTTAACTTTGAGGCGGAGTTTGTCCTCCGGCGTTGTGTTTTCGCTTGCTCCAGCATAGTTCTTCTCTGCTGCGGAGTAAACGAAGTCGTTAATTGCTTTGTATTTTGTGTGTTCTTCATCTTGTTCGTACGACCCCTCGCCGGACAAGGCCAGCTTAGGGTCAAGGGTAGTGTAAGGGGAAGTGTGTCGTCCGCCGCGGCAGAGCCCCATACCGCGGTAAGACCATAGTTACTCCCTGAGGCGGCCCGGTATCAGTGAGGCTCCGTTCGACTACAGCCACGATTTGCCTCCCGGCTGCAAACGTCCAATGGGCACGGTATCGCATAACACCCTGGATTGGGAGGGAAAAGTTTTGCACATTTATATAGCGAGCCGCTTGCTTCAAGACAGACGCCCGCTTACAGCCGCACCTCTTGGTGTACAGACGCTGCGAAAAAGACCCCGGTGAGCCCTTAAACCAAGTATGTCATAGTGGCCCCCCCGGGGCTCCCTCTCTTTCTGCCGCGAGCCTAGGTAGCTCAACGTTGCCCAGAGTGCACGAACGAGGACGCAAGAGTCGGGATTGAGCGCGGTCACTCAGCAACCACACCCCATTACACTCCTATCTCGTACAACCCCTCACCAAATTTCAGTGGTCTAACCCCAATACTTCCAGAGATACGAACAATGAAAAATTCCATTTGTATGGGAGGTTCCACGCCCCTTTTTCGTTATCCCCAATTTTTTTGGTGGTGGCAGGTTTCGATCTCGTACAACGCCTCACCAAATTTCAGTGGCCTAACCCGAATACTTCCAGAGATACGGACAATGAAAAATTCCATTTGTATGGGAGGTGCCACGTCCCCTTTTTCGTTATCCCCAATTTTTTTGGAGGTGGTAGGGATCTATCTCGTACAACCTCTCGCCAAATTTCATTGGTCTAACCCGATTACTTCCAGAGATACGGACAATGAAAAATTCCATTTGTATGGGAGGTGTCACGCCCCTTTTTCGTTATCCCCAATTTTTTTGGAGGTGGTAGGGATCGATCTCGTACAACCCCTCACCAAATTTCAGTAGTCCAACCCGAATACTTCCAGATATACGGACAATGAAAAATTCCATTTGTATGGGAGGTGCCACGCCCCCTTTCTCGTTATCCCCAATTTTTTTGGAGGTGGTAAGGATCGATCTTATACAGCCTCTCACCAAATTTCAGTGGTCCAACCCGAATACTTCCAGAGATACGGACAATGAAAATTCCATTTGTATGGGAGGTGCCACGCCCCTTTTTCGTTATCCCCAATTTTTTTGGAGGTGGTAGGGATCGATCTCGTACAACCCCTCACCAAATTTCAGTGGTCCAACCCGAATACTTCCGGAGATACGGACAATGAAAAATTCCATTTGTATGGGAGGTGCCACGCCCCCTTTTTCGTTATCCCCAATTTTTTTGGAGGTGGTAGGGATCGACCTTATACAGCCTCTCACCAAATTTCAGTAGTCCAACCCGAATACTTCCAGAGATACGGACAATGAAAAATTCCATTTGTGTGGGAGGTGCCACGCCCCCTTTTTCGTTATCCCCAATTTTTTTTGAGGTGGTAGGGCTCGATCTCATACGGCCTCTCACGACATTTCAGTGGTCTAACATAAATAATTCCAGGGATACGGACAATGAAAAATTCCATTTGTACGGGAGGTGCCACGCCCCGTTTGTCGTTATCCCCAATTTTTATGAAGGTGGTAGGGCTCGATCTCATACGGCCTCTCACGACATTTCAGTGGTCTAACATAAATAATTCCAGAGATACGGACAATGAAAAATTCCATTTGTATGGGAGGTGCCACGCCCCCTTTTTCGTTATCCCCAATTTTTATGAAGGTGGTAGGGCTCGATCTCATACGGCCTCTCACGACATTTCAGTGGTATAACATAAATAATTCCAGAGATACGGACAATGAAAAATTCCATTTGTATGGGAGGTGCCACGCCCCCTTTTTGTTATCCCCAATTATTTTGGAGGTGGTAGGGATCGATCTCGTACAACCCCTCACCAAATTTCAGTAGTCCAACCCGAATACTTCCAGATATACGGACAATGAAAAATTCCATTTGTTTGGGAGGTGCCACGCCCCCTTTTTCGTTATCCCTCATTTTTTTGGAGGTGGTAGGGATCTATCTCGTACAACCCCTCGCCAAATTTCATTGGTCTAACCCGAATACTTCCAGAGATACGGACAATGAAAAATTCCATTTGTATGGGAGGTGCCACGCCCCTTTTTCGTTATCCCCAATTTTTTTGGAGGTGGTAGGGATCGATCTCGTACAACCCCTCACCAAATTTCAGTGGTCCAACCCGAATACTTCCAGAGATACGGACAATGAAAAATTCCATTTGTATGGGAGGTGCCACGCCCCCTTTTTCGTTATCCCCAATTATTTTGGAGGTAGTAGGGATCGATCTCGTACAACCCTTCACCAAATTTCAGTAGTCCAACCCGAATACTTCCAGAGATACGGACAATGAAAAATTCCATTTGTATGGGAGGTGCCACGCCCCCTTTTTCGTTATCCCCAATTTTTTTTGTGGTGGTAGGGCTCGATCTCATACGGCCTCTCACGACATTTCAGTGGTCTAACATAAATAATTTCAGGGATACGGACAATGAAAAATTCCATTTGTACGGGAGGTGCCACGCCCCGTTTGTCGTTATCCCCAATTTTTTTGAAGGTGGTAGGGCTCGATCTCATACGGCCTCTCACGACATTTCAGTGGTATAACATAAATAATTCCAGAGATACGGACAATGAAAAATTCCATTTGTATGGGAGGTGCCACGCCCCCTTTTTCGTTATCCCCAATTATTTTGGAGGTGGTAGGGATCGATCTCCTACAACCCCTCACCAAATTTCAGTAGTCCAACCCGAATACTTCCAGATATACGGACAATGAAAAATTCCATTTGTTTGGGAGGTGCCACGCCCCCTTTTTCGTTATCCCCCATTTTTTTGGAGGTGGTAGGGATCTATCTCGTACAACCCCTCGCCAAATTTCATTGGTCTAACCCGAATACTTCCAGAGATACGGACAATGAAAAATTCCATTTGTATGGGAGGTGCCACGCCCCTTTTTCGTTATCCCCAATTTTTTTGGAGGTGGTAGGGATCGATCTCGTACAACCCCTCACCAAATTTCAGTGGTCCAACCCGAATACTTCCGGAGATACGGACAATGAAAAATTCCATTTGTATGGGAGGTGCCACGCCCCCTTTTTCGTTATCCCCAATTTTTTTTGGAGGTGGTAGGGATCGACCTTATACAGCCTCTCACCAAATTTCAGTAGTCCAACCCGAATACTTCCAGAGATACGGACAATGAAAAATTCCATTTGTGTGGGAGGTGCCACGCCCCCTTTTTCGTTATCCCCAATTTTTTTGGAGGTGGTAGGGCTCGATCTCATACAGCCTCTCACCAAATTTCAGTGGTATAACATAAATAATTCCAGAGATACGGACAATGAAAAATTCCATTTGTATGGAAGGTGCCACGCCCCCTTTTTCGTTATCCCCAATTTTTTTTGGTGGTGGTAGGGATCGATCTCACCAAATTTCAGTGGTCTAATCCGAATACTTCCAGAGATACGGACAATGAAAAATTCCATTTGTATGGGAGGTGCCACGCCCCCTTTTTCGTTATCCGCAATTTTTTTGGAGGTGGTAGGGATCTATCTCGTACAACCTCTCGCCAAATTTCATTGGTCTAACCCGAATACTTCCAGAGATACGGACAATGAAAAATTCCATTTGTATGGGAGGTGCCACGCCCCCTTTTTCGTTATCCCCAATTTTTTTGGAGGTGGTAGGGATCTATCTCGTACAACCTCTTGCCAAATTTCATTGGTCTAACCCGAATACTTCCAGAGATACGGACAATGAAAAATTCCATTTGTATGGGAGCTGCCACGCCCCCTTTTTCCATACTTCCAGAGATACGGACAAAGAAAAATTGAATTTGTATGGGAGGTGCCACGCCCCTTTTTCGATATCCCCAATTTTTTTGGAGGTGGTAGGGATCGACCTTATACAGCCTCTCACCAAATTTCAGTGGTCCAACCCGAATACTTCCAGAGATACGGACAATGAAAAATTCCATTTGTATGGGAGGTGCCACGCCCCTTTTTCGTTATCCCCAATTTTTTTGGAGGTGGTAGGGATCGATCTCGTACAACCCCTCACCAAATTTCAGTGGTCCAACCCGAATACTTCCGGAGATACGGACAATGAAAAATTCCATTTGTATGGGAGGTGCCACGCCCCCTTTTTCGTTATCCCCAATTTTTTTGGAGGTGGTAGGGCTCGATCTCATACAGCCTCTCACCAAATTTCAGTGGTATAACATAAATAATTCCAGAGATACGGACAATGAAAAATTCCATTTGTATGGGAGGTGCCACGCCCCCTTTTTCGTTATCCCCAATTTTTTGGTGGTGGTAGGGATCGATCTCACCAAATTTCAGTGGTCTAATCCGAATACTTCCAGAGATACGGACAATGAAAAATTCCATTTGTATGGGAGCTGCCACGCCCCCTTTTTCCATACTTCCAGAGATACGGGCAAAGAAAAATTGAATTTGTATGGGAGGTGCCACGCCCCTTTTTCGATATCCCCAATTTTTTTGGAGGTGGTAGGGATCGATCCCGTACAACCCCTCACCAAATTTCAGTGGTCCAACTCGAATACTTCCGGAGATAAGGACAATGAAAAATTCCATTTGTATGGGAGGTGCCACGCCCCCTTTTTCGTTATCCCCAATTTTTTTGGAGGTGGTAGGGCTCGATCTCATACAGCCTCTCACCAAATTTCAGTGGTATAACATAAATAATTCCAGAGATACGGACAATGAAAAATTCCTTTTGTATGGGAGGTGCCACGCCCCCTTTTTCGCTATCCCCAATTTTTTGGTGGTGGTAGGGATCGATCTCACCAAATTTCAGTGGTCTAATCCGAATACTTCCAGAGATACGGACAATGAAAAATTCCATTTGTATGGGAGCAGCCACGCCCCCTTTTTCCATACTTCCAGAGATACGGGCAAAGAAAAATTGAATTTGTATGGGAGGTGCCACGCCCCTTTTTCGATATCCCCAATTTTTTTGGAGGTGGTAGGGATCGATCCCGTACAACCCCTCACCAAATTTCAGTGGTCCAACTCGAATACTTCCGGAGATAAGGACAATGAAAAATTCTATTTGTATGGGAGGTGCCACGCCCCCTTTTTCGTTATCCACAATTTTTTTGGAGGTGGTAGGGATCTATCTCGTACAACCCCTCGCCAAATTTCATTGGTCTAACCCGAATACTTCCAGAGATACGGACAATGAAAAATTCCATTTGTATGGGAGGTGCCACGCCCCTTTTTCGTTATCCCCAATTTTTTTGGAGGTGGTAGGGATCGATCTCGTACAACCCCTCACCAAATTTCAGTGGTCCAACCCGAAAACTTCCGGAGATACGGACAATGAAAAATTCCATTTGTATGGGAGGTGCCACGCCCCCTTTTTCGTAATCCCCAATTTTTTGGAGGTGGTAGGGCTCGATCTCGTACAACCCCTCACCAAATTTCAGGAGTCCAACCCGAATACTTCCAGAGAATGAAAAATTCCATTTGTATGGGAGGTGCCACGCCCCCTTTTTCGTTATCCCCAATTTTTTTGAGGTGGTAGGGCTCGATCTCATACGGCCTCTCACGACATTTCAGTGGTCTAACACAAATAATTCCAGAGATACGGACAATGAAAAATTCCATTTGTATGGGAGGTGCCACGCCCCCTTTTTCGTTATTCCCAATTATTTTGGAGGTGTAGGGATCGATCTCGTACAACCCTTCACCAAATTTCAGTAGTCCAACCCGAATACGTCCAGAGATACGGACAATGAAAAATTCCATTTGTATGGGAGGTGCCACGCCCCCTTTTTCGTTATCCCCAATTTTTTTTGAGGTGGTAGGGCTCGATCTCATACGGCCTCTCACGACATTTCAGTGGTCTAACATAAATAATTCCAGGGATACGGACAATGAAAAATTCCACTTGTACGGGAGGTGCCACGCCCCGTTTGTCGTTATCCCCAATTTTTATGAAGGTGGTAGGGCTCGATCTCATACGGCCTCTCACGACATTTCAGTGGTCTAACATAAATAATTCCAGAGATACGGACAATGAAAAATTCCATTTGTATGGGAGGTGCCACGCCCCCTTTTTCGTTATCCCCAATTATTTTGGAGGTGGTAGGGATCGATCTCGCACAACCCCTCACCAAATTTCAGTAGTCCAACCCGAATACTTCCAGATATACGGACAATGAAAAATTCCATTTGTGTGGGAGGTGCCACGCCCCGTTTGTCGTTATCCCCATTTTTTTTGGAGGTGGTAGGGCTCGATCTCGTACAGCCTCTCACCAAATTTCAGTCGTATAACATAAATAATTCCAGAGATACGGACAATGAAAAATTCCATTTGTATGGGTGGTGCCACGCCCCTTTATCGTTATCCCCAATTTTTATGAAGATGGTAGGGCTCGATCTCATACGGCCTCTAACCAAATTTCAGTGGTCTAACATAAATAATTTCAGAGATACGGATAATGAAAAATTCCATTTGTATGGGAGGTGCCACGCCCCCTTTTTCTTTATCCCCAATTTTTTTGGAGGTGGTAGGGCTCAATCTTATACAGCAGCTCAACAAATTTCAGTGGTATAACACAAATAATTCCCGAGTACCGACAATGAAAAATTCCATTTGTATGGGAGGTGCCACGCCCCCTTTTTCGTTATCCCCAATTATTTTGGAGGTGGTAGGGATCGATCTCGTACAACCCCTCACCAAATTTCAGTAGTCCAACCCGAATACTTCCAGATATACGGACAATGAAAAATTCCATTTGTGTGGGAGGTGCCACGCCCCCTTTTTCGTTATCCCCAATTTTTTTGGAGGTGGTAGGGATCTATCTCGTACAACCCCTCGCCAAATTTCATTGGTCTAACCCGAATACTTCCAGAGATACGGACAATGAAAAATTCCATTTGTATGGGAGGTGCCACGCCCCTTTTTCGTTATCCCCAATTTTTTTGGAGGTGGTAGGGATCGATCTCGTTTAGGGATCGATCTCGTACAACCCCTCACCAAATTTCAGTGGTCTAACCCCAATACTTCCAGAGATACGAACAATGAAAAATTCCATTTGTATGGGAGGTTCCACGCCCCTTTTTCGTTATCCCCAATTTTTTTGGTGGTGGCAGGGGTCGATCTCGTACAACGCCTCACCAAATTTCAGTGGCCTAACCCGAATACTTCCAGAGATACGGACAATGAAAAATTCCATTTGTATGGGAGGTGCCACGCCCCCTTTTTCGCTATCCCCAATTTTTTTGGAGGTGGTAGGGATCTATCTCGTACATCCTCTCGGCAAATTTCATTGGTCTAACCCGAATACTTCCAGAGATACGGACAATGAAAAATTCCATTTGTATGAAAGGTGCCACGCCCCCTTTTTCGTTATCCCCAATTTTTTTGGAGGTGGTAGGGATCGATCCCGTACAACCCCTCACCAAATTTCAGTGGTCCAACTCGAATACTTCCGGAGATAAGGACAATGAAAAATTCCATTTGTATGGGAGGTGCCACGCCCCCTTTTTCGTTATCCACAATTTTTTTGGAGGTGGTAGGGATCTATCTCGTACAACCCCTCGCCAAATTTCATTGGTCTAACCCGAATACTTCCAGAGATACGGACAATGAAAAATTCCATTTGTATGGGAGGTGCCACGCCCCTTTTTCGTTATCCACAATTTTTTTGGAGGTGGTAGGGATCTATCTCGTACAACCCCTCGCCAAATTTCATAGGTCTAACCCGAATACTTCCAGAGATACGGACAATGAAAAGTTCCAATTGTATGGGAGGTGCCACGCCCCCTTTTTCGTTATCCCCAATTTTTTTGGAGGTGGTAGGGATCGATCTCGTTTAGGGATCGATCTCGTACAACCCCTCACCAAATTTCAGTGGTCTAACCCCAATACTTCCAGAGATACGAACAATGAAAAATTCCATTTGTATGGGAGGTTCCACGCCCCTTTTTCGTTATCCCCAATTTTTTTGGTGGTGGCAGGGATCGATTTCGTACAACGCCTCACCAAATTTCAGTGGCCTAACCCGAATACTTTCAGAGATACGGACAATGAAAAATTCCATTTGTATGGGAGGTGCCACGCCCCCTTTTTCGTTATCCCCAATTTTTTTTGGAGGTGGTAGGGATCTATCTCGTACAACCTCTCGCCAAATTTCATTGGTCTAACCCGAATACTTCCAGAGATACGGACAATGAAAAATTCCATTTGTATGGGAGTCGCCACGCCCCTTTTTCGTTATCCCCAATTTTTTTGGAGGTGGTAGGGATCGATCTCGTACAACCCCTCACCAAATTTCAGTAGTCCAACCCGAATACTTCCAGATATACGGACAATGAAAAATTCCATTTGTATGGGAGGTGCCACGCCCCCTTTTTCGTTATCCCCAATTTTTTTGGAGGTGGTAGGGATCGATCTTATACAGCCTCTCACCAAATTTCAGTGGTCCAACCCGAATACTTCCAGAGATACGGACAATGAAAAATTCCATTTGTATGGGAGGTGCCACGCCCCTTTTTCGTTATCCCCAATTTTTTTGGAGGTGGTAGGGATCGATCTCGTACAACCCCTCACCAAATTTCAGTGGTCCAACCCGAATACTTCCGGAGATACGGACAATGAAAAATTCCATTTGTATGGGAGGTGCCACGCCCCCTTTTTCGTTATCCCCAATTTTTTTGGAGGTGGTAGGGATCGACCTTATACAGCCTCTCACCAAATTTCAGTAGTCCAACCCGAATACTTCCAGAGATACGGACAATGAAAAATTCCATTTGTGTGGGAGGTGCCACGCCCCCTTTTTCTTTATCCCCAATTTTTTTGGAGGTGGTAGGGCTCGATCTCATTCAGCCTCTCACCAAATTTCAGTGGTATAACATAAATAATTCCAGAGATACGGACAATGAAAAATTCCATTTGTATGGGAGGTGCCACGCCCCCTTTTTCGTTATCCCCAATTTTTTGGTGGTGGTAGGGATCGATCTCGTACAACCCCTCACCAAATTTCAGTGGTCCAACCCGAAAACTTCCGGAGATACGGACAATGAAAAATTCCATTTGTATGGGAGGTGCCACGCCCCCTTTTTCGTTATCCCCAATTTTTTGGAGGTGGTAGGGCTCGATCTCGTACAACCCCTCACCAAATTTCAGGAGTCCAACCCGAATACTTCCAGAGAATGAAAAATTCCATTTGTATGGGAGGTGCCACGCCCCCTTTTTCGTTATCCCCAATTTTTTTTGAGCTGGTAGGGCTCGATCTCATACGGCCTCTCACGACATTTCAGTGGTCTAACATAAATAATTCCAGAGATACGGACAATGAAAAATTCCATTTGTATGGGAGGTGCCACGCCCCCTTTTTCGTTATCCCCAATTATTTTGGAGGTAGTAGGGATCGATCTCGTACAACCCTTCACCAAATTTCAGTGGTCTAACCCGAATACTTCCAAAGATACGGACAATGAAAAATTCCATTTGTATGGGAGGTGCCACGCCCCCTTTTTCGTTATCCCCAATTTTTTTGGAGGTGGTAGGGATCGATCTCGTACAACCCCTCACCAAATTTCAGTGGTCCAACCCGAATACTTCCGGAGATACGGACAATGAAAAATTCCATTTGTATGGGAGGTGCCACGCCCCCTTTTTCGTTATCCCCAATTTTTTTGGAGGTGGTAGGGATCGACCTTATACAGCCTCTCACCAAATTTCAGTAGTCCAACCCGAATACTTCCAGAGATACGGACAATGAAAAATTCCATTTGTGTGGGAGGTGCCACGCCCCCTTTTTCGTTATCCCCAATTTTTTTGGAGGTGGTAGGGATCTATCTCGTACAACCTCTCGCCAAATTTCATTGGTCTAACCCGAATACTTCCAGAGATACGGACAATGAAAAATTCCATTTGTATGGGAGGTGCCAAGCCCCCTTTTTCGTTATCCCCAATTTTTTTGGAGGTGGTAGGGATCTATCTCGTACAACCTCTCGCCAAATTTCATTGGTCTAACCCGAATACTTCCAGAGATACGGACAATGAAAAATTCCATTTGTATGGGAGCTGCCACGCCCCCTTTTTCCATACTTCCAGAGATACGGACAAAGAAAAATTGAATTTGTATGGGAGGTGCCACGCCCCTTTTTCGATATCCCCAATTTTTTTGGAGGTGGTAGGGATCGATCCCGTACAACCCCTCACCAAATTTCAGTGGTCCAACTCGAATACTTCCGGAGATAAGGGCAATGAAAAATTCCATTTGTATGGGAGGTGCCACGCCCCCTTTTTCGTTAACCACAATTTTTTTGAAGGTGGTAGGGATCTATCTCGTACAACCCCTCGCCAAATTTCATTGGTCTAACCCGAATACTTCCAGAGATACGGACAATGAAAAATTCCAATTGTATGGGAGGTGCCACGCCCCCTTTTTCGTTATCCCCAATTTTTTTGGAGGTGGTAGGGATCGATCTCGTTTAGGGATCGATCTCGTACAACCCCTCACCAAATTTCAGTGGTCTAACCCCAATACTTCCAGAGATACGAACAATGAAAAATTCCATTTGTATGGGAGGTTCCACGCCCCTTTTTCGTTATCCCCAATTTTTTTGGTGGTGGCAGGGATCGATCTCGTACAACGCCTCACCAAATTTCAGTGGCCTAACCCGAATACTTCCAGAGATACGGACAATGAAAAATTCCATTTGTATGGGAGGTGCCACGCCCCCTTTTTCGTTATCCCCAATTTTTTTGGAGGTGGTAGGGATCTATCTCGTACAACCTCTCGCCAAATTTCATTGGTCTAACCCGAATACTTCCGGAGATACGGATAATGAAAAATTCCATTTGTATGGGAGGTTCCACGCCCCTTTTTCGTTATCCCCAATTTTTTTGGTGGTGGCAGGGATCGATCTCGTACAACGCCTCACCAAATTTCAGTGGCCTAACCCGAATACTTCCAGAGATACGGACAATGAAAAATTCCATTTGTATGGGAGGTGCCACGCCCCTTTTTCGTTATCCCCAATTTTTTTGGAGGTGGTAGGGATCGATCTCGTACAACCCCTCACCGAATTTCAGTGGTCCAACCCGAATACTTCCGGAGATACGGACAATGAAATATTCCATTTGTATGGGAGGTACCACGCCCCCTTTTTCGTTATCCCCAATTTTTTTGGAGGTGGTAGGGATCGACCTTATACAGCCTCTCACCAAATTTCAGTAGTCCAACCCGAATACTTCCAGAGATACGGACAATGAAAAATTCCATTTGTGTGGGAGGTGCCACGCCCCCTTTTTCTTTATCCCCACTTTTTTTGGAGGTGGTAGGGCTCGATCTCATACAGCCTCTCACCAAATTTCAGTGGTATAACATAAATAATTCCAGAGATACGGACAATGAAAAATTCCATTTGTATGGGAGGTGCCACGCCTCCTTTTTCGTTATCCCCAATTTTTTGGTGGTGGTAGGGATCGATCTCACCAAATTTCAGTGGTCTAATCCGAATACTTCCAGAGATACGGACAATGAAAAATTCCATTAGTATGGGAGCTGCCACGCCCTCTTTTTCCATACTTCCAGAGATACGGGCAAAGAAAAATTGAATTTGTATGGGAGGTGCCACGCCCCTTTTTCGATATCCCCAATTTTTTTGGAGGTGGTAGGGATCGATCTCGTACAACCCCTCGCCAAATTTCATTGGTCTAACCCGAATACTTCCAGAGATACGGACAATGAAAAATTCCATTTGTATGGAGGTGCCACGCCCCTTTTTCGTTATCCCCAATTTTTTTGGAGGTGGTAGGGATCGATCTCGTACAACCCCTCACCAAATATCAGTGGTCCAACCCGAAAACTTCCGGAGATACGGACAATGAAAAATTCCATTTGTATGGGAGGTGCCACGCCCCCCCTTTCTTCGTTATCCCCAATTTTTTGGAGGTGGTAGAGCTCGATCTCGTACAACCCCTCACCAAATTTCAGGAGTCCAACCCGAATACTTCCAGAGAATGAAAAATTCCATTTGTATGGGAGGTGCCACGCCCCCTTTTTCGTTATCCCCAATTATTTTGGAGGTAGTAGGGATCGATCTCGTACAACCCTTCACCAAATTTCAGTAGTCCAACCCGAATACTTCCAGAGATACGGACAATGAAAAATTCCATTTGTATGGGAGGTGCCACGCCCCCTTTTTCGTTATCCCCAATTTTTGTTGAGGTGGTAGGGCTCGATCTCATACGGCCTCTCACGACATTTCAGTGGTCTAACATAAATAATTCCAGGGATACGGACAATGAAAAATTCCATTTGTACGGGAGGTTCCACGCCACTTTTTCGTTATCCCCAATTTTTTTGGAGGTGGTAGGGATCTATCTCGTACAACCTCTCGCCAAATTTCATTGGTCTAACCCGAATACTTCCGGAGATACGGACAATGAAAAATTCCATTTGTATGGGAGGTGCCACGCCCCTTTTTCGTTATCCCCAATTTTTTTGGAGGTGGTAGGGATCGATCTCGTACAACCCCTCACCAAATTTCAGTGGTCCAACCCGAATACTTCCGGAGATACGGACAATGAAATATTCCATTTGTATGGGAGGTGCCACGCCCCCTTTTTCGTTATCCCCAATTTTTTTGGAGGTGGTAGGGATCGACCTTATACAGCCTCTCACCAAATTTCAGTAGTCCAACCCGAATACTTCCAGAGATACGGACAATGAAAAATTCCATTTGTATGGGAGGTGCCACGCCCCCTTTTTCGTTATCCCCAATTTTTTTGGAGGTGGTAGGGCTCGATCTCATACAGCCTCTCACCAAATTTCAGTGGTCTAACCCAAATACTTCCAGAGATACGGACAATGAAAAATTCCATTTGTATGGGAGGTGCCACGCCCCCTTTTTCGTTATCCCCAATTTTTTTGGAGGTGGTAGGTATTGATCTCGTACAACCCCATCACCAAATTTCAGTAGTCCAACCCGAATACTTCCAGAGATACGGACAATGAAAAATTCCATTTGTATGGGAGGTGCCACGCCCCCTTTTTCGTTATCCCCAATTTTTGTTGAGGTGGTAGGGCTCGATCTCATACGGCCTCTCACGACATTTCAGTGGTCTAACATAAATAATTCCAGGGATACGGACAATGAAAAATTCCATTTGTGTGGGAGGTGCCACGCCCCCTTTTTCTTTATCCCCAATTTTTTTGGAGGTGGTAGGGCTCGATCTCATACAGCCTCTCACCAAATTTCAGTGGTATAACATAAATAATTCCAGAGATACGGACAATGAAAAATTCCATTTGTATGGGAGGTGCCACGCCTCCTTTTTCGTTATCCCCAATTTTTTGGTGGTGGTAGGGATCGATCTCACCAAATTTCAGTGGTCTAATCCGAATACTTCCAGAGATACGGACAATGAAAAATTCCATTAGTATGGGAGCTGCCACGCCCTCTTTTTCCATACTTCCAGAGATACGGGCAAAGAAAAATTGAATTTGTATGGGAGGTGCCACGCCCCTTTTTCGATATCCCCAATTTTTTTGGAGGTGGTAGGGATCGATCCCGTACAACCCCTCACCAAATTTCAGTGGTCCAACTCGAATACTTCCGGAGATAAGGACAATGAAAAATTCCATTTGTATGGGAGGTGCCACGCCCCCATTTTCGTTACCCACAATTTTTTGGGAGGTGGTAGGGATCTATCTCGTACAACCCCTCGCCAAATTTCATTGGTCTAACCCGAATACTTCCAGAGATACGGACAATGAAAAATTCCATTTGTATGGAGGTGCCACGCCCCTTTTTCGTTATCCCCAATTTTTTTGGAGGTGGTAGGGATCGATCTCGTACAACCCCTCACCAAATTTCAGTGGTCCAACCCGAAAACTTCCGGAGATACGGACAATGAAAAATTCCATTTGTAGGGAGGTGCCACGCCCCCCCTTTTTCGTTATCCCCAATTTTTTGGAGGTGGTAGGGCTCGATCTCGTACAACCCCTCACCAAATTTCAGGAGTCCAACCCGAATACTTCCAGAGAATGAAAAATTCCATTTGTATGGGAGGTGCCACGCCCCCTTTTTCGTTATCCCCAATTATTTTGGAGGTAGTAGGGATCGATCTCGTACAACCCTTCACCAAATTTCAGTAGTCCAACCCGAATACTTCCAGAGATACGGACAATGAAAAATTCCATTTGTATGGGAGGTGCCACGCCCCCTTTTTCGTTATCCCCAATTATTTTGGAGGTGGTAGGGATCGATCTCATACGGCCTCTCACGACATTTCAGTGGTCTAACATAAATAATTCCAGAGATACGGACAATGAAAAATTCCATTTGTATGGGAGGTGCCACGCCCCCTTTTTCGTTATCCCCAATTATTTTGGAGGTAGTAGGGATCGATCTCGTACAACCCTTCACCAAATTTCAGTAGTCCAACCCGAATACTTCCAGAGATACGGACAATGAAAAATTCCATTTGTATGGGAGGTGCCACGCCCCCTTTTTCGTTATCCCCAATTATTTTGGAGGTGGTAGGGATCGATCTCGTACGACCCCTCACCAAATTTCAGTCGTATAACATAAATAATTCCAGAGATACGGACAATGAAAAATTCCATTTGTATGGGAGGTGCCACGCCCCTTTTTCGTTATCCCCAATTTTTGTTGAGGTGGTAGGGCTCGATCTCATACGGACTCTCACGACATTTCAGTGGTCTAACATAAATAATTCCAGGGATACGGACAATGAAAAATTCCATTTGTATGGGAGGTGCCACGCCCCCTTTTTCGTTATCCCCAATTTTTGTTGAGGTGGTAGGGCTCGATCTCATACGGCCTCTCACGACATTTCAGTGGTCTAACATAAATAATTCCAGGGATACGGACAATGAAAAATTCCATTTGTGTGGGAGGTGCCACGCCCCCTTTTTCTTTATCCCCAATTTTTTTGGAGGTGGTAGGGCTCGATCTCGTACAACCCCTCACCAAATTTCAGGAGTCCAACCCGAATACTTCCAGAGAATGAAAAATTCCATTTGTATGGGAGGTGCCACGCCCCGTTTGTCGTTATCCCCAATTTTTATGAAGGTGGTAGGGCTCGATCTCATACGGCCTCTCACGACATTTCAGTGGTCTAACATAAATAATTCCAGAGACACGGACAATGAAAAATTCCATTTGTATGGGAGGTGCCACGCCCCCTTTTTCGTTATCCCCAATTTTTTTGGAGGTGGTAGGGCTCAATCTTATACAGCCGCTCAACAAATTTCAGTGGTATAACACAAATAATTCCCGAGTACCAACAATGAAAAATTCCATTTGTATGGGAGGTGCCACGCCCCCTTTTTCGTTATCCCCAATTTTTTTGGAGGTGGTAGGGCTCGATCTCATACAGCCTCTCACCAAATTTCAGTGGTATAACACAAATAATTCCCGAGTACCAACAATGAAAAATTCCATTTGTATGGGAGGTGCCACGCCCCCTTTTTCGTTATCCCCAATTTTTTTGGAGGTGGTAGGGCTCAATCTTATACAGCCGCTCAACAAATTTCAGTGGTATAACACAAATAATTCCCGAGTACCAACAATGAAAAATTCCATTTGTGTGGGAGGTGCCACGCCCCCTTTTTCGTTATCCCCAATTTTTTTGGAGGTGGTAGGGCTCGATCTCATACAGCCTCTCACCAAATTTCAGTGGTATAACATAAATAATTCCAGAGATACGGACAATGAAAAATTCCATTTGTATGGGAGGTGCCACGCCCCCTTTTTCGTTATCCCCAATTTTTTGGTGGTGGTAGGGATCGGTCTCACCAAATTTCAGTGGTCTAATCCGAATACTTCCAGAGATACGGACAATGAAAAATTCCATTTGTATGGGAGCTGCCACGCCCCCTTTTTCCATACTTCCAGAGATACGGACAAAGAAAAATTGAATTTGTATGGGAGGTGCCACGCCCCTTTTTCGATATCCCCAATTTTTTTGGAGGTGGTAGGGATCGATCCCGTACAACCCCTCACCAAATTTCAGTGGTCCAACTCGAATACTTCCGGAGATAAGGACAATGAAAAATTCCATTTGTATGGGAGGTGCCACGCCCCCTTTTTCGTTATCCACAATTTTTTTGGAGGTGGTAGGCATCTATCTCGTACAACCCCTCGCCAAATTTCATTGGTCTAACCCGAATACTTCCAGAGATAAGGACAATGAAACATTCCAATTGTATGGGAGGTGCCACGCCCCCTTTTTCGTTATCCCCAATTTTTTTGGAGGTGGTAGGGATCGATCTCGTTTAGGGATCGATCTCGTGCAACCCCTCACCAAATTTCAGTGGTCTAACCCCAATACTTCCAGAGATACGAACAATGAAAATTTCCTTTTGTATGGGAGGTTCCACGCCCCTTTTTCGTTATCCCCAATTTTTTTGGTGGTGGCAGGGATCGATCTCGTACCACGCCTCACCAAATTTCAGTGGCCTAACCCGAATACTTCCAGAGATACGGACAATGAAAAATTCCATTTGTATGGGAGGTGCCACGCCCCCTTTTTCGTTATCCCCAATTTTTTTGGAGGTGGTAGGGATCTATCTCGTACAACCTCTCGCCAAATTTCATTGGTCTAACCCGAATACTTCCAGAGATACGGACAATGGAAAATTCCATTTGTATGGGAGGTGCCACGCCCCTTTTTCGTTATCCCCAATTTTTTTGGAGGTGGTAGGGATCGTTCTAGTACAACCCCTCACCAAATTTCAGTGGTCCAACCCGAATACTTCCGGAGATACGGACAATGAAAATTTTCATTTGTATGGGAGGTGCCACGCCCCCTTTTTCGTTATCCCCAATTTTTTTGGAGGTGGTAGGGATCGATCTTATACAGCCTCTCACCAAATTTCAGTGGTGTAACATAAATAGTTCCAGAGATACGGACAATGAAAATTTTCATTTGTATGGGAGGTGCCACGCCCCCTTTTTCGTTATCCCCAATTTTTTGGAGGTGGTAGGGCTCGATCTTATACAGCCTCTCACCAAATTTCAGTGGTTTAACATAAATAATTCCAGAGACACGGGCAATGAAAAACTCCATTTGTATGGGAGGTGCCTCGCCTCCTTTTTCCTTATCCCCAATTTTTTGGAGGTGGTAGGGATCGATCTCGTACAACCCCTCACCAAATTTCAGTGGTGTAATCCGAATACTTCCAGAGATACGGACAATGAAAAATTCCATTTGTATTGGAGGTGCCACGCCCCCTTTTTCGCTATCCCCAATTTTTTTGGAGGTGGTAGGTATTGATCTCGTACAACCCCATCACCAAATTTCAGTGGTGTAACATAAATAGTTCCAGAGATACGGACAAAGAAAAATTCAATTTGTATGGGAGGTGCCACGCACCCTTTGTCGTATTCCGAATTTTTATGAAGGTGGTAGGGCTCGATCTCGTACAACCCCTCACCAAATTTCAGTGGTCTAACCCGAATACTTCCAGAGATACGGACAATGAAAAATTCCATTTGTATGGGAGGTGCCACGCCCCCTTTTTCGTTATCCCCAATTTTTTTGGAGGTGGTAGGTATTGATCTCGTACAACCCCATCACCAAATTTCAGTGGTCTAACATAAATAATTCCAGAGATACGGACAATGAAAAATTCCATTTGTATGGGAGGTGCCACGCCCCTTTTTCGTTATCCCCATTTTTTTTGGAGGTGGTAGGGATCGATCTCGTACAAACCCTCACCAAATTTCAGTGGTCTAACCCGAATACTTCCAGAGATACGGACAATTAAAAATACCATTTGTATGGGAGGTGCCACGCCCCCTTTTTCGTTGTCCCTAATTTTTTTGGAGGTGGTTGGGATCGATCTCGTACAACCCCTCATCAAATTTCAGTGGTCTAACCCGAATACTTCCAGAGACACGGACAATGAAAAATTCCATTTGTATGGGGGGTGCCACGCCCCTTTTTCGTTATCCCCAATTTTATTGGAGGTGGTAGGGATCGGTCTCGTACAACCTCTCACCAAATTTCAGTGGTCCAACCCGAATACTTCCGGAGATACGGACAATGAAAAATTCCAATTGTATGGGAGCTGCCACGCCCCTTTTTCGTTATCCCCAATTTTTTTGGAGGTGGTAGGGCTCGATCTCATACAGCCTCTCACCAAATTTCAGTGGTATAACATAAATAATTCCAGAGATACGGACAATGAAAAATTCCATTTGTATGGGAGGTGCCACGCCCCCTTTTTCGTTATACCCAATTTTTTTGGAGGTGGTAGGGATCGATCTCGTACAACCCCTCACCAAATTTCAGTGGTCTAACATAAATAATTTCAGAGATACGGATAATGAAATATTCCATTTGTATGGGAGGTGCCACGCCCCCTTTTTCGTTATCCCCAATTTTTTTGGAGGTGGTAGGGCTCAATCTTATACAGCCGCTCACCAAATTTCAGTGGTATAACACAAATAATTCCCGAGTACCGACAATGAAAAATTCCATTTGTATGGGAGGTGCCACGCCCCGTTTTTCGTTATCCCCAATTATTTTGGAGGTGGTAGGGATCGATCTCGTACAACCCCTCACCAAATTTCAGTAGTCCAACCCGAATACTTCCAGATATACGGACAATGAAAAATTCCATTTGTGTGGGAGGTGCCACGCCCCCTTTTTCGTTATCCCCGATTTTTTTGGAGGTGGTAGGGATCGATCTCGTACAACCCCTCACCAAATTTCAGTGGTCCAACCCGAATACTTCCGGAGATACGGACAATGAAAAATTCCATTTGTATGGGAGGTGCCACGCCCCCTTTTTCGTTATCCCCAATTTTTTTGGAGGTGGTAGGGATCGACCTTATACAGCCTCTCACCAAATTTCAGTAGTCCAACCCGAATACTTCCAGAGATACGGACAATGAAAAATTCCATTTGTATGGGAGGTGCCACGCCCCCTTTTTCGTTATCCCCAATTTTTTTGGAGGTGGTAGGGATCGACCTTATACAGCCTCTCACCAAATTTCAGTAGTCCAACCCGAATACTTCCAGAGATACGGACAATGAAAAATTCCATTTGTGTGGGAGGTGCCACGCCCCCTTTTTCGTTATCCCCAATTTTTTTGGAGGTGGTAGGGCTCGATCTCATACAGCCTCTCACCAAATTTCAGTGGTATAACATAAATAATTCCAGAGATACGGACAATGAAAAATTCCATTTGTATGGGAGGTGCCACGCCGCCTTTTTCGTTATCCCCAATTTTTTGGTGGTGGTAGGGATCGATCTCACCAAATTTCAGTGGTCTAATCCGAATACTTCCAGAGATACGGACAATGAAAAATTCCATTTGTATGGGAGCTGCCACGCCCCCTTTTTCCATACTTCCAGAGATACGGACAAAGAAAAATTGAATTTGTATGGGAGGTGCCACGCCCCTTTTTCGATATCCCCAATTTTTTTGGAGGTGGTAGAGATCGATCCCGTACAACCCCTCACCAAATTTCAGTGCTCCAACTCGAATACTTCCGGAGATAAGGACAATGAAAAATTCCATTTGTATGGGAGGTGCCACGCCCCCTTTTTCGTTATCCACAATTTTTTTGGAGGTGGTAGGGATCTATCTCGTACAACCCCTCGCCAAATTTCATTGGTCTAACCCGAATACTTCCAGAGATACGGACAATGAAAAATTCCAATTGTATGGGAGGTGCCACGCCCCCTTTTTCGTTATCCCAAATTTTTTTGGGATCTCGTTTAGGGATCGATCTCGTACAACCCCTCACCAAATTTCAGTGGTCTAACCCCAATACTTCCAGAGATACGAACAATGAAAAATTCCATTCCACGCCCCCTTTTTCGTTATCCCCAATTTTTTTGGAGGTGGTAGGGATCTATCTCGTACAACCTCTCGCCAAATTTCATTGGTCTAACCCGAATACTTCTAGAGATACGGACAATGAAAAATTCCATTTGTATGGGAGGTGCCACGCCCCTTTTTCGTTATCCCCAATTTTTTTGGAGGTGGTAGGGATCGATCTCGTACAACCCCTCACCAAATTTCAGTGGTCCAACCCGAATACTTCCGGAGATACGGACAATGAAAAATTCCATTTGTATGGGAGGTGCCACGCCCCCTTTTTCGTTATCCCCAATTTTTTTGGAGGTGGTAGGGATCGATCTTATACAGCCTCTCACCAAATTTCAGTGGTTTAACATAAATAATTCCAGAGATACGGGCAATGAAAAATTCCATTTGTATGGGAGGTGCCACGCCCCCTTTTTCGTTATCCCCAATTTTTTGGAGGTGGTAGGGCTCGATCTTATACAGCCTCTCACCAAATTTCAGTGGTTTAACATAAATAATTCCAGAGACACGGGCAATGAAAAACTCCATTTGTATGGGAGGTGCCTCGCCTCCTTTTTCCTTATCCCCAATTTTTTGGAGGTGGTAGGGATCGATCTCGTACAACCCCTCACCAAATTTCAGTGGTGTAATCCGAATACTTCCAGAGATACGGACAATGAAAAATTCCATTTGTATTGGAGGTGCCACGCCCCCTTTTTCGTTATCCCCAATTTTTTTGGAGGTGGTAGGTATTGATCTCGTACAACCCCATCACCAAATTTCAGTGGTGTAACATAAATAGTTCCAGAGATACGGACAAAGAAAAATTCAATTTGTATGGGAGGTGCCACGCACCCTTTGTCGTATTCCGAATTTTTATGAAGGTGGTAGGGCTCGATCTCGTACAACCCCTCACCAAATTTCAGTGGTCTAACCCGAATACTTCCAGAGATACGGACAATGAAAAATTCCATTTGTATGGGAGGTGCCACGCCCCCTTTTTCGTTATCCCCAATTTTTTTGGAGGTGGTAGGTATTGATCTCGTACAACCCCATCACCAAATTTCAGTGGTCTAACATAAATAATTCCAGAGATACGGACAATGAAAAATTCCATTTGTATGGGAGGTGCCACGCCCCTTTTTCGTTATCCCCATTTTTTTTGGAGGTGGTAGGGATCGATCTCGTACAAACCCTCACCAAATTTCAGTGGTCTAACCCGAATACTTCCAGAGATACGGACAATTAAAAATTCCATTTGTATGGGAGGTGCCACGCCCCCTTTTTCGTTGTCCCTAATTTTTTTGGAGGTGGTTGGGATCGATCTCGTACAACCCCTCATCAAATTTCAGTGGTCTAACCCGAATACTTCCAGAGACACGGACAATGAAAAATTCCATTTGTATGGGGGGTGCCATGCCCCTTTTTCGTTATCCCCAATTTTATTGGAGGTGGTAGGGATCGATCTCGTACAACCTCTCACCAAATTTCAGTGGTCCAACCCGACTACTTCCGGAGATACGGACAATGAAAAATTCCAATTGTATGGGAGCTGCCACGCCCCTTTTTCGTTATCCCCAATTTTTTTGGAGGTGGTAGGGCTCGATCTCATACAGCCTCTCACCAAATTTCAGTGGTATAACATAAATAATTCCAGAGATACGGACAATGAAAAATTCCATTTGTATGGGAGGTGCCACGCCCCCTTTTTCGTTATACCCAATTTTTTTGGAGGTGGTAGGGATCGATCTCGTACAACCCCTCACCAAATTTCAGTGGTCTAACATAAATAATTTCAGAGATACGGATAATGAAATATTCCATTTGTATGGGAGGTGCCACGCCCCCTTTTTCGTTATCCCCAATTTTTTTGGAGGTGGTAGGGCTCAATCTTATACAGCCGCTCACCAAATTTCAGTGGTATAACACAAATAATTCCCGAGTACCGACAATGAAAAATTCCATTTGTATGGGAGGTGCCACGCCCCGTTTTTCGTTATCCCCAATTATTTTGGAGGTGGTAGGGATCGATCTCGTACAACCCCTCACCAAATTTCAGTAGTCCAACCAGAATACTTCCAGATATACGGACAATGAAAAATTCCATTTGTGTGGGAGGTGCCACGCCCCCTTTTTCGTTATCCCCGATTTTTTTGGAGGTGGTAGGGATCGATCTCGTACAACCCCTCACCAAATTTCAGTGGTCCAACCCGAATACTTCCGGAGATACGGACAATGAAAAATTCCATTTGTATGGGAGGTGCCACGCCCCCTTTTTCGTTATCCCCAATTTTTTTGGAGGTGGTAGGGATCGACCTTATACAGCCTCTCACCAAATTTCAGTAGTCCAACCCGAATACTTCCAGAGATACGGACAATGAAAAATTCCATTTGTATGGGAGGTGCCACGCCCCCTTTTTCGTTATCCCCAATTTTTTTGGAGGTGGTAGGGATCGACCTTATACAGCCTCTCACCAAATTTCAGTAGTCCAACCCGAATACTTCCAGAGATACGGACAATGAAAAATTCCATTTGTGTGGGAGGTGCCACGCCCCCTTTTTCGTTATCCCCAATTTTTTTGGAGGTGGTAGGGCTCGATCTCATACAGCCTCTCACCAAATTTCAGTGGTATAACATAAATAATTCCAGAGATACGGACAATGAAAAATTCCATTTGTATGGGAGGTGCCACGCCGCCTTTTTCGTTATCCCCAATTTTTTGGTGGTGGTAGGGATCGATCTCACCAAATTTCAGTGGTCTAATCCGAATACTTCCAGAGATACGGACAATGAAAACTTCCATTTGTATGGGAGCTGCCACGCCCCCTTTTTCCATACTTCCAGAGATACGGACAAAGAAAAATTGAATTTGTATGGGAGGTGCCACGCCCCTTTTTCGATATCCCCAATTTTTTTGGAGGTGGTAGAGATCGATCCCGTACAACCCCTCACCAAATTTCAGTGCTCCAACTCGAATACTTCCGGAGATAAGGACAATGAAAAATTCCATTTGTATGGGAGGTGCCACGCCCCCTTTTTCGTTATCCACAATTTTTTTGGAGGTGGTAGGGATCTATCTCGTACAACCCCTCGCCAAATTTCATTGGTCTAACCCGAATACTTCCAGAGATACGGACAATGAAAAATTCCAATTGTATGGGAGGTGCCACGCCCCCTTTTTCGTTATCCCCAATTTTTTTGGAGGTGGTAGGGATCGATCTCGTTTAGGGATCGATCTCGTACAACCCCTCACCAAATTTCAGTGGTCTAACCCCAATACTTCCAGAGATACGAACAATGAAAAATTCCATTTGTATGGGAGGTTTCACGCCCCTTTTTCGTTATCCCCAATTTTTTTGGTGGTGGCAGGGATCGGTCTCGTACAACGCCTCACCAAATTTCAGTGGCCTAACCCGAATACTTCCAGAGATACGGACAATGAAAAATTCCATTTGTATGGGAGGTGCCACGCCCCCTTTTTCGTTATCCCCAATTTTTTTGGAGGTGGTAGGGATCTATCTCGTACAACCTCTCTCCAAATTTCATTTGTCTAACCCGAATACTTCTAGAGATACGGACAATGAAAAATTCCATTTGTATGGGAGGTGCCACGCCCCTTTTTCGTTATCCCCAATTTTTTTGGAGGTGGTAGGGATCGATCTTGTACAACCCCTCACCAAATTTCAGTGGTCCAACCCGAATACTTCCGGAGATACGGACAATGAAAAATTCCATTTGTATGGGAGGTGCCACGCCCCCTTTTTCGTTATCCCCAATTTTTTTGGCGGTGGTAGGGATCGATCTTATACAGCCTCTCACCAAATTTCAGTGGTTTAACATAAATAATTCCAGAGATACGGACAATGAAAAACTCCATTTGTATAGGAGGTGCCTCGCCTCCTTTTTCCTTATCCCCAATTTTTGGAGGTGGTAGGGATCGATCTCGTACAACCCCTCACCAAATTTCAGTGGTCTAATCCGAATACTTCCAGAGATACGGACAATGAAAAATTCCATTTGTATGGGAGGTGCCACGCCCCCTTTTTCGTTATCCCCAATTTTTTTGTAGGTGGTAGGTATTGATCTCGTACAACCCCATCACCAAATTGCAGTGGTCTAACATAAATAGTTCCAGAGATACGGACAAAGAAAAATTCAATTTGTATGGGAGGTGCCACGCACCCTTTGTCGTATTCCGAATTTTTATGAAGGTGGTAGGGCTCGATCTCAAACAGCCTCTCACCAAATTTCAGTGGTCTAACATAAATAATTCCAGAGATACGGACAATGAAAAATTCCATTTGTATGGGAGGTGCCACGCCCCTTTTTCGTTATCCCCATTTTTTTTGGAGGTGGTAGGGATCGATCTCGTACAACCCCTCACTAAATTTCAGTGGTCTAACCCGAATACTTCCAGAGATACGGACAATGAAAAATTCCATTTGTATGGGAGGTGCCACGCCCCCTTTTTCGTTATCCCTAATTTTTTTGGAGGTGGTTGGGATCGATCTCGTACAACCCCTCATCAAATTTCAGTGGTCTAACCCGAATACTTCCAGAGACACGGACAATGAAAAATTCCATTTGTATGGGAGGTGCCACGCCCCTTTTTCGTTATCCCCAATTTTATTGGAGGTGGTAGGGATCGATCTCGTACAACCTCTCACCAAATTTCAGTGATCCAACCCGACTACTTCCGGAGATACGGACAATAAAAATTCCAATTGTATGGGAGCTGCCACGCCCCTTTTTCGTTATCCCCAATTTTTTTGGAGGTGGTAGGGCTCGATCTCATACAGCCTCTCACCAAATTTCAGTGGTATAACATAAATAATTCCAGAGATACGGACAATGAAAAATTCCATTTGTATGGGAGGCGCCACGCCCCCTTTTTCGTTATACCCAATTTTTTTGGAGGTGGTAGGGATCGATCTCGTACAACCCCTCACCAAATTTCAGTGGTCTAATCCGAATACTTCCAGAGATACGGACAATGAAAAATTCCATTTGTATGGGAGGTGCCACGCCCCCTTTTTCATACTTCCAGAGATACGGACAAAGAAAAACTGAATTTGTATGGGAGGTGCCACGCCCCTTTTTCGATATCCCTATTTTTTTGGAGGTGGTAGGGATCGATCTCGTACAACACCTCACCAAATTTCAGTGGTCCAACTCGAATACTTCCGGAGATAAGGACAATGAAAAATTCCATTTGTATGGGAGGTGCCACGCCCCCTTTTTCGTTATCCCCAATTTTTTTGGAGGTGGTAGGGATCGATCTCGTACAACCCCTCACAAAATTTCAGTAGTCCAACCCGAATACTTCCGGATATACGGACAATGAAAAATTCCATTTGTATGGGAGGTGCCACGCCCCCTTTTTCGTTATCCCCAATTTTTTCGGAGGTGGTAGGGATCGATCTCGTACAACCCCTCACAAAATTTCAGTAGTCCAACCCGAATACTTCCGGATATACGGACAATGAAAAATTCCATTTGTATGGGAGGTGCCACGCCCCCTTTTTCGTTATCCCCAATTTTTTCGGAGGTGGTAGGGATCGATTTTGTTCAACCCCTCACCAAATTTCAGTGGTCTAACGTAAATAATTCCAGAGATACGGGCAACGAAAAATTCCTTTTGTATGGGAGGTGCCACGCCTCCTTTTTCGTTATTCCCATTTTTTTTTGGAGTTGGTAGGGATCGATCTCGCACAACCCCTCACCAAATTTCAGTGGTCCAACCCGAATACTTCCAGAGATACGAACAATGAAAAATTCCATTTGTATGGGAGGTGCCACGCCTCCTTTCTCGTTATCCCCAATTTTTTCGGAGGTGGTAGGGCTCGTTCCTATACAACCTCTCACCGAATTTCAGTGGTATAACATAAATAATTCCAGAGATACGGACAATGAAAAATTCCATTTGTATGGGAAGTGCCACGCCCCTTTTTCGGTATCTGCAATTTTTTTGGAGGTGGTAGGGATCCATCTCGTACAACCCTTGACCAAATTTCACTGGTCTAGTCCGAATACTTCCAGAGATACGGACAATGAAAAATTCCATTTGTATGGGAGGTGCCACGCCTCCTTTTTCGTTATCCCCAATTTTTTTGGAGGTGGTAGGAATCGATCTCGCACAACCCCTCACCAAATTTCAGTGGTCTATCCCGAATACTTCCAGGGATACGGACAATGAAAAATTCCATTTGTATGGGAGGTGCCACGCCCCCTTTTTCGTTATCCCCAATTTTTTTGGAGGTAGTAGGGATCGATCTCGTTCAACCCCTCACCAAATTTCAGTGGTCTAACGTAAATAATTCCAGAGATACGGACAACGAAAAATTCCATTTGTATGGGAGGTGCCACGCACCCTTTGTGGTTATCCCCAATTTTTATGAAGATGGTAGGGCTCGATCTCATACGGCCTCTCACCAAATTTCAGTGGTCTAACATAAATAATTCCAGAGATACGGACAATGAAAAATTTCTTTTGTATGGGAGGTGCCACGCCCCCTTTTTCGTTATCCCCAATTTTTTTGGAGGTGGTACGGCTCGATCTCATACAACCCCTCACCAAATTTCAGTGGTCCAACCCGAATACTTCCAGAGATACGAACAATGAAAAATTCCATTTGTATGGGAGGTGCCACGCCCCTTTTTCGTTATCCCCAATTATTTTGGAGGTGGTAGGGATCGATCTCGTACAACCCCTCACCAAATTTCAGTAGTCCTGCCCGAATACTTCCGGAGATACGGACAATGAAATATTCCATTTGTATGCGAGGTGCCACGCCCCCTTTTTCGTTATCCCCAATTATTTTGGAGGTGGTAGGGATCGATCTCGTACAACCCCTCACCAAATTTCAGTAGTCCTGCCCGAATACTTCCGGAGATACGGACAATGAAATATTCCATTAGTATGCGAGGTGCCACGCCCCCTTTTTCGTTATCCCCAATTTTTTTTGGAGATGGTAGGGATCGATCTCGTACAACCCCTCGCCAAATTTCAGTAGTCTAACCCGAATACTTCCAGAGATACGGACAATGAAAAATTCCATTTGTATTGGAGTCGCCACGCCCCCTTTTTCGTTATCTCCAATTTTTTTGGAGGTGGTAGGGATCGATCTCGTACAACCCCTCACCAAATTTCAGTGGTCTAACCCGAATACTTCCAAAGATACGGACAATGAAAAATTCCATTTGTATGGGAGGTGCCACGCCCCCTTTTCGTTATCCCCAATTTTTTTGGAGGTGGTAGGGATCGATCTCGTACAACCCCTCACCAAATTTCAGTGGTCTAATCCGAATACTTCCAGAGATACGGGCAATGAAAAATTCCATTTGTATGGGAGGTGCCACGCCCCCTTTTTCGTTATCCCCAAATTTTTTGGAGGTGGTACGGATCGATCTCGCACAACCCCTCACCAAATTTCAGTGGTCTAACCCGAATACTTCCAGAGATACGGACAACGAAAAATTCCATTTGTGTGGGAGGTGCCACGCACCCTTTGTCGTTATCCCCAATTTTTATGAAGATGGTAGGGCTTGATCTCATACGGCCTCTTACCAAATTTCAGTGGTCTATCATAAATAATTTCAGAGATACGGACAATGAAGAATTCCATTTGTATGGGAGGTGCCACGCCCCCTTTTTCGTTATCCCCAATTTTTATGAAGATGGTAGGGCTTGATCTCATACGGCCTCTCACCAAATGTCAGTGGTCTATTATAAATAATTTCAGAGATACGGACAATGAAAAATTCCATTTGTGTGGGAGGTGCCACGCACCCTTTGTGGTTATCCCCAATTTTTATGAAGATGGTAGGGCTTGATCTCATACAGCCTCTCACCAAATTTCAGTGGTATAACATAAATAATTCCAGAGTGCCGACAATGAAAAATTCCATTTGTACGGGAGGTGCCGCGCCCTTTCTTCGTTATCCCCAATTATTTTGGAGGTGGTAGGGATCGATCTCGTACAACCCCTCACCAAATTTCAGTGGTCTAACCCGAATACTTCCAGAGATACGGACAATGAAAAATTCCATTTGTATGGGAGGTGCCACGCCCGCTATATATATCAAAATATTTTTTAGCCTGTGACCATCCTTGGAAGATATCCAGTGCGTGTGTAAAAGTTGGTTACGATCGGCTCATTCGTTTAGAAGCCAAGTTCGTCTATAGGTACATAATTTGAATTTTATATATGATGAATTTCATATCAAAGGCTGAAAAAAGTACATTTGAACCCGACCCAATCAGAATTTGATGAAATTTTGCATAGAGGTACATCTTACCTACCCAAACACAACCTCATGTTTAGAAATTGCATTTTCTAAAAATTGTGGGCGTGGCAAGGTATCGAAATATTCGAAAATATTCGAAAAATGGCGATAATAGGTACTTTAAAGTGTGATTACTACGGAATGGCTTTACCGATTTCAAAGATCTTCATACTATTAGAAAGGTTTTGAAATAAGCTTTCAAAACAAAATACACTGTAAAAATTTTTTAGTACACTGAAAAAAAAAATGTTTTCCAAAATATGTTTTCCAAATAAACTGAAAAAACACTTCAAAGATCAAGCGATTTTGAAAAATAAAATTTTATTTTAGAAAGGTCTATTCAATATATATAACATATCTGAAAACTAAAATGCGGTTTTTTTCTTTTTTTAAATTTATTTAAGTAAATGCATCTCTTGGCTAATTTCTCATATTTTGATATCACGCGTAAACTAATCAACCGATTTCAAAAATTGTTATACCGTTAGAAAGGTATTAAAATCACATTTTGAAAACATATACTACCCATATTACGGTTGTCATCATTGTCAAAAATAGAGTCGACGCCTCCGAATTGGTATTGCCGACATCAAAGTCGATAACTTTTGACAGCTGTTGATACTATTTTGGTATTGACGACAACAATAATGATATTCTATTGCGGGTGTCAACATAAAAATTGTCAACACAGTTTTTGGTGGCGACAAGCGCTCAATTAAATATTGTAAAAATTTGGTAAAATAATTCTGAATTATACCTTTTTACGCACTTTATTTGTTTAGTTTTTATTTAATTTAGGGAAATGGAAAGAAAAATGAAAATAACAAACAACAAATTTGCGCAGCTTGTTTTAGAACTAAAACAAAACCCTGCGCTTGCAAAAGGCTTTTGGAAATGGACAGTTCCCAATAATTTTAAGTCGCAATGCAGGATATTGCAAGTGCAATCAATGCTCTCTCTCATCGCTTGGGCTGGAACTTTCATAAAAAAACATCTTTAAACAAAAGTTTTAATCTTAAACAGAAATGGTACCTATATGTTTCCTTTAGGGGTCAACGGCTAATAAAATAGCTAAAATTATGGGAGATAGCTCAAAATTCGGGTTTTGGCCTCAGGATTACGAATCCGGAAGCGCTTTGTTAATTTTTTGTTTTAGTGAAAAGTTATGGTCAAAAAACCGAAAAATTACCCGGGTCCGATACCAAAAAACACCTTTGAATTGGCGGCCTTCGGCCGCTCTTATAAAAAATAACCCATCCCAAGTCCGGGTGATTGCCTAAATACGCATTTTTTCGTACGTTTTTAGGTAGGGTTAGGTTAGGTTCAAGTGGCTGCCGCAGAGGCACACCTAGGCCAGTATAACAACAGTACTAAAAATTATGATGAGATCAATTAATTTGCTCGATAATAAGATTTAACACGTAACTTAAACTGGAGTCTCGGCAATGAAAAATCGAGATCAAGATTTCTAGAAATCCGATTGAATTCTTCGAACCCTGTAATAAGGGGAGCAAAACTAAGATAATTAGCTCTACGAAATTCGGTAAAAAAAGTATTGTACGAGCGAAGGGGTCTATTCGGAATATTGAAACATACCTGACTAAGGAGAGCTGAACAATCGATAGCCCCAGACACTAAATCGTAAATAAACATTACATGTTGAACAGTTCGTCTGGTTTCTAACGACATAACATTAATAAGCAAGCACCTGGCATTGTAGGGTGGCAAGGGATTTTCGAAATGGAGAGGTTGCAAAGCAAATCGTATGAACTTACGTTGAACCCTTTCAATTCTTGAAGAACGTACCAAGTAAATCGGGTTCCAGATTATTGACGCGTATTCTAATTTAGATCGCACCAAAGAACTATACAATATCTTTCTCGTGTACGGGTCTTTAAAATCCTTAGCGTACCTACGCAAAAAGGCTAAGTTAGCATAGGCTTTTGGGATCATATGATTAACGTGATTAACGAAAGTAGGTTAGGTTAGGTTCAAGTGGCTGCCGCAGAGGCACACCTAGGCCAGTATTAAAAGGCCCGTTGTGATACCACCAACACTAGAAAAGTCAGTTCCGGGACCCTGCCATATGGAAAATCCCGCTATTAACGGAATTCTCCACATAGCAGAATCCCGGGACTGACGTTCCTATATCAACACCGTTACTCCTCCCCGAACCATTTAGATGACTTGATGAAGGCCATCAGGTCCTTTATGTCCAGCTCCGTGACCTGGCGTAGGCTAACCAGGAAGGGAACTTCCAAAAAGCGCATTCTCGCGCCACTTAAAGCCGGGCAGTTGCAGATGAGGTACTCCACCGTTTCCTCCTCCTCATCATCCTTACAACTCCTACAGCATCGTCGGTAGGGCACACCTAGTCTTTCTGCGTGCCTACCAATGAGGCAGTGCCCAGTTAATACGCCTATTAATATGGAGGTTTCTCTTCTCCTTAGGGCATACATTTGTCTTGATCTTTTATGATCCCATTTCGGCCAGGTTTCTTTGGATATCCGGCATCCTGGAGATTGCAGCCATCTTTCGTTGGCTTGGCGGAGTGTGTACTCCTTCAGCATAAGCTTGCATGTGGCAAACGGCATACCTAAGCGCTCTTTATCGCGAAGAACCTGCTTGGTCGTGCCCTGCCTCGCAAGTTCGTCTGCCCTACAATTTCCCTCAATGTCCCTATGCCCCGGAACCCATGTGAGGTTAACGCGATTCTGTTGGGCCATCTCTTGTAGAGATCGACGACAGCTGAGCGTCAGTTCAGAGTTGAACGAGTAAGAGCCAAGGGATTTGATGGCCGCCTGGCTGTCGCTGAATATAAAAATGTCCTGTCTGATAGTGTGTTGGCCTATCCAAGCCGCGGCGTCCATGATTGCTGAAACTTCAGCCTGGAAGACACTGCAGTGATCAGGTAGTCTGAAGGAGAGCTCAAGGTTCAGATCCTTTGAATAAACCCCTCCCCCAACTCTGCCGTCTAACTTGGAGCCATCAGTATAAATGGAAGTGCCGCCATGAGTGACGGGACTCCGATCCGTGCTCTCCCATTCTTCCCTGCTGGGAATGTTGATTTTTAAACCGCTATCTCCGACTGTTGTGGTCGCACACCGATCTGTGCTCAGCGGAAGAAAGCTATAGGATCCCAAAATACAGGCGTGTCCATTAGTGCTTGCGCCCCAGCCGGACGTTTCCCTTAGACGCAGAGCCGATGCTGCTGCTACTCGGTGCCCTTCCAGATCGAGTGGCAAAATGCCAAGAATGGCCTGGAGTGCTTCATTGGGCGTTGTCCTTAACGCACCGCTTATACAGATCATGCAAGACCTGTGTACTTTACCTAGCAGATTAAGGTTTGTTGCCTTGCTCAGCGCAGGCCACCAAACTACAACTCTATAGAGTATGATTGGTCGAATGATTGCAGTGTAGATCCATTTGCATATTTTGGGGCTGAGCCCCCATTTCTTTCCAATGGCTCTTTTGCACGTGTAGAGTGCAATACACGCTTTCTTTTGGCGTGAAGAATATTCTCCTTCCAGGTTAGTTTCCTACCCAGAACTGTGCCCAAGAACTTGGCTTTGTCAGCCAAGTTCAGGGGCATGTTATTCAGTTTTGGTAGTATTAGCGGTGGTATCTTATAGCGGTTGGTGAAAAGGACCAGTTCCACTTTTCCCGGGTTGATGCTCAGTCCGCAGCGCGAGCACCATGAGGAAACCTATCTCAGTGCTACTTGCATCAAGTCGCACAGGGTTTGTGGGAATTTGCCCCTGTATACTATAGCTAAGTCATCTGCATATGCCACTACCTTCCCGCCCCCCAGCTTATGTCTCGCAGCATCGAGTTGACAGTGAGGTTCCATAGAAGCGGGGAGAGAACACCACCCTGAGGCATTCCCCTTGTGACATAGCGTGATAAGTCAACCGAGCCCAGTGATGAAACTATTCGTCTACCCCTTAGCAGTTGATCAATAAGTCCAGTAAGAGGCCTGCTTATGCCCAGACTTGTTAAAGCGGTGTTTATAGCATCAGGGCTTATGTTGTTGAAGGCTCCTTCAATATCTAAAAAGGCCACAAGACAGTACTCCTTTTCATACAGCGATTTTTCAATAACAGAAACTAGGCTGTGAAGCGCAGTTTCTGTAGATTTCCCTTTGGTGTATGCATGCTGATAGCTACAGATCAGGTTGCTATCAATAGTAGAGGAGAGGTAGTCATTTATTATCCTCTCGAAGGTCTTGAGCACAAAGTATGAGAGACTGATCGGCCTATAGGCCTTGGGCTCGTAATGAGACGCCTTCCCCGCCTTAGGAATAAACACTACCGTGGCACTTCTCCAGGAGCACGGAATGTAGCTAAGAGCCAGGCAGGCTGTATAGAGAAATACCAGCCATTTGGCTGATGTCTCCAGCGTGTTTATGAGTTGTGCGGGAATAATCCCGTCTGGCCCGGCAGCCTTGAACGGTTCGAAGCTTTTAAACGCCCACCTAACCTTTTCCTCCGTGATGGGTATGTGTACAGCCAGGTTTGTTGTAGGTGCTAGGGGTTCCTCATGCAAGTTCCCTGGGAAGTGCGTATTCAAGAGCAGTTCTAGGGTTTTCCTCCCCGTGCTGGTCCAGGATCCGTCAGGTTTGCGCAAATAGCTTGTGGCTGTTTGAGTTCTTGAGAGCACTCGTCTAAGTCTCGCTGTATCGTCGGCATTTTCGACCCCCGTGCAGAAATTTCTCCACGATTCTCTCTTCGCCTGCCTCAGAGCTTTTTTGTAGGCCCTGAGTTTAACTTTATATTCGAGCCATTGAGTCTCCGTGCCAAGGCTCTTGGCCTTATTAAATTGTGTCCTACATGATTTACGGAGCGAGTCCAGGTCGTAGGACCACCAATGCGGCCTATGTTTACCGCGTGGTTTTGGCACTGGGCAAGCCTGCTCTAGGGCATTCGAGAGCGCCGTTGTAAAGGTCTTTACCAGATCCTCCAACTCCCCTACTGATGAGGGGACTTGTGGGGGCAGTGCTGGCAAGTCCCTAGATAGTATTTCATTGTGTAGGTGCCAGTTAGTGTTACGTGGGTTGCGTTTCATAACCGGCTGCTCAACAGAAAAGTCTAGAACTAATTCTACGTATCGGTGGTCGGAGAATGAGTGTTCATCGAGAACGCGCCATTTTCTGACCCACTCATAAGCGCCTTCGCTGCAAATAGTGAGATCTATGACCTCCCTACGGGTTTTAGTAATAAACGTGGGTTCGTTACCCACGTTGCAAACTACCAGGTAAGTTGTTAACAAATAATCAAACAACGACTCTCCTCTAGCATTGATATCGGAGCTTCCCCACTGGACGTGATGAGCATTGGCGTCAGTTCCGATAATAAGATGACCCATGGAAAAATTTGCTACCAGGTCTTTTACCTCCCTCTGGTGCGGAGGTTCTTCGGCGTCGTAGGGCATATAGACCGATGCCATCGTCAGACTGGTACTGTCGACTGTTAAACTGGCAGCTGTAACGTCACCATTGGTATAGTTGGGCAAGAGAAAGGCATTCAGCTCAGACTTAACCAAAATACAGGCTCTAACCCTGCCCTCCTCGCTGGCTTGTATTAGTTTAAAACCCTTAGTCCCCAAACCGCAAATCCTTGAGCTGTTGACCCAGGGTTCTTGGATGAGGACCACATCTATGTCGCCTTTAGAGAGACGACTGGTTTATCTGAATCACCACCAACATGAGAGCGCTCAGACTTCCCTGCCACCGCCGTATCGTCGAGTTCCACCTCGTCTGGAGGCTTATCTTTCAACGACGATTTGTTCAGACCACGATTTGGCGTAGCCGAGATCCTACTAACTGTGGCAGTACTGACATTGCACCGTTTAAGGGGCTCGAGTGCTTCCTTAGTCAAGGTGAAGACCACTTGCCTGTCAGGCCCTACCGCAACCTCGACCAGATTGACACCCCAGTCCTGCGTCGGGAGAGACGGGTTCATGATCCTCAGCATCCTGAGAATTCTCTCAGGTTCAGCAGGGATAGCAGGAATCCACGCTCTTGCCCTTGGCCGAGCCGGGATGTCCTTCCAGTCGACAACCCCGATTCTTGCGCCTTGGTAGATCTCACCCAGTCTTGCAACTGCTGCCTTGTACAGTGCAACAGTTTTTGCATCCTCGCAAGCGAATACCTTGATTCGGCCCTGGTGCCATCCCGCATCAGAACCCATCGGCGTGGCAGCCGGAGACTCATCCATAATGTCGAGAAGGGCATTACCGATAGCGTTCTGGACGTACCGCCACTGGTCCCTAGGGATGGCCCAGCTTTCTTTACCTCAGTCAATGACGCCTATGAGGATCCTATCCTTAGTTACTTCAGCAAAGCTGAGTTTACCCACTACGGGGGCGTGTTGCTGCCACTTCGGGTGAGCTTTTAAATCCAAGCCCGATCTCTGGCGTTTGAAGGGATTTCCATTAACCTTCTTTGGCGCGTAATCGCTTTGGAAGTTCGGTAAGATAGCTTCAGCCATCTCCACTGTCTTTCTAGCATTCGGCGATAGCGTCTCTTGTGAAATACCCTCGTATTTCTTCAGGATCCTCGCGGCCGCTCTTTTGTCCAAGTACTCAGAGCGACTGGGAGATGTCTTTTGGTGTAAATTTCGACCTGTAGTTGCATCGCGGTCGTTCCCTTATTTGGATCTCTGGGGCCAGATCGTGAGACCACTGCCACAGACGTTAAAGACTTGGTTTCGGTACCGGCACTTACTAGGACTTTAGCATCAGCCATTGATGGCTTCACTGTGTTTGTACCGGTACTTACTTTGGGGATTGCCCCCTTGTTATCCAGAGCTAATCGACCCGTAGTTGCCATCGCTGTCGATCTCTCGGCTGATAAAGAAATGGAGTTTGTCCTCCGACGTTGCGTTCTCGCTTGCTCCAGCATTTTCCTCCTCTGCTGTGCAGTATACATTGTTGTATCTTTAGTTTTAGGGTTTTTGTTATTATTTATCATCTTGTTCGTACGACCCCTCGCCGGGCAAGGCCAGTTTAGGGTCAAGGGAAGAGTGAGGGGAATGTGTCGTCCGCCGCGGCAGAGCCCCATACCGCGGTAAGGAAGATCTTAGTCGTCGCGCCAGAGAGGCTTGGCTTCTCTCGTGATGTAGTACCGGTGGCGCTATGATCACAAGAGCAGCTTAGCCCTGTGGCTATCGACTTAAGCCCTCGTACCGCGGCAAGGTGTCCTCCCTTCACGAGGTAACTACAGCCTAATTAAATTACAACATCCGCATGAAAACTTGCAACTTTGTTTGCAAATATCTCTTCAGAGAAGCAAAATATTAAAAAATCGCTTCCGGATTCGTGATCCTGACGGCAAACCCCGTCTTTTGACCTATCTCCCATAATTATAGCTAATTTATTAGCAGTTGACCCCTAAAGGAAACAAATACCACAGAAATATATGCACAACAAATTGTAAATAAACAATTGTCAAAAGTATAAGGATCGTAGTTTTGCTATTAAATTATCGATAATACGTCAACGTCAATACATTGATGAAGTAAATACCAGAATTGCATTGACGCGACGTTGATATTGATACGACTGGATGTTGATATTAGGTTTGTTTATTGGGCTGCTCTAGCTTTCGCCAGATTGAGATATTTCACAAAATTGTGTTTAACGAACACTTTTCTTGCTCTAGGTTGCTCTATCTTTTGTTTCATGAGTATGCTCAAGACATAACTAGAGTAATCCAGATCACAAATTTCTGCTCTAGCTTTTATTATGGAGTAAGTTAGAGCAGAGAAGAAATTGTCAGTCAGGAAAAAATAAATTTTTGAAAACTTCAAAGAAATTAGCTTTCAAGAAAAGCAATGTTTTAGTATACGTGCATTTGCATTAATTTTGAGGATTAAAACAAAAGAACTAAATAAAAAGAAACTATCGAGATTCAAGTGTTTCATGGAATTTCTGCTCTGAGTTGCTACAAGTTGCTCTTTTTCTATTTTTACAGCTGCCCTTCTCTGCTCTGCTCTAATCTGCTCTGAACTTTTTTTTGGTCAGTAAACAAACCTATTGAAACGAAGTTGCAATTGATGTTGACAAGCATAATAGGTACGGTGCCCATCCGTTTTGTTTTTGGCAGAACAGTTCTGTTTTTAAGGAGCTTGTTCTGCGTATTTTTTTTTTCTTAGGAAAATAATATAAATGTTCTGTTTTTAAGCAAATGTTCTGTTTTTGTTCTGCTTTTTCGTGCCGGCAACCTTTTTTTAACAAATGTAATGAGTAGCTCTGTAAAGTTAGTTTGCTCAATTATTTCAAAACTTTATGAAAAATTTAAAGGGTAAAGCCATGTGAAGTGTGCACAGGTAAAATCACTTTATCGACGATTTTGAAAACTATCGTTTCATTGGATAGTGGGCCAGACTCAAACCTCGTGCTAAACATATTTCGTCAAAATTCGTGTCTTTGTTAATGTTATTGGAGCTTGAACTTTTGATAATTTTCTGATCATGATAATATTGAAAAATTATTTTCTCATAAACTACTGCAGATAAATCAATGAATTTTTTTTACTTACAGATAATTGTTTTTACTATATTATAAGTAATTTTATGCGATCTTATTGTTTAAACAATTATACTTTAAATCATTTTTTTTTAAACAAATAATTTTTTTTCGTTCTACACGCTCAAAAAAATTTCAAAATATGTAAAATAACGCGTAAAACAGTCACCTTTAATAATAAAAAAAAATTGTTTGTCCATTTATACCATTCCAAAGATATTGCAATTTTTGTCACCCCTTGCGATCAAATTGTTAAAATAATGATATTTTAAAAATATATTTTTCAACAAATATCACTTTTTTTTCGTTCTGCAAATAGTTTATGGCCGGGTAGCGAAATTTTTACGTGAAGGCAATACCAAGCATTAAATAAAAAGAGTTCTGTTTTTTCCAAAAAAATTTATGGTCACCGGAATAATAGGGGTGACTGTAAAGATTATATATTACACTGAAAAAAATTTGATAGCTAATTTATTACACTGAAAAAAGTTGATATTAAGGTGTGACAAAAGAAGGTACCTAGCTATACTTTGGAAGTTATACAGATACAGATACTAATAGATTCGAACAAGAATCGTATTATCAAACTTTTCAGACACAAACAATAAATTGACGTACACTTGATAAAGTTAATTTTTTATTTTTATTTATTTAGATTTAATATACAACTTTGCGCAGCTCATACTGCTGACTTTCGGAATATTTGCTTACTTTTAGTGATGTTTCATCTAAAGGTACAAAAGAATGGAAGCTTTGAGTTCCTGTAATAGTTTTGGCATTTTTGTATCTTGAAAGTAGCTCTTCTTTTGTTTTGTTGTATTCATCAGCGACTGCGTAAGCAACTTCTATGGAGGTGTTATACGTTTGTGAAGCCCAATGATAAAGGCCTTTCGCCGTTTGAATTTGGTTTTTATTTGCCATGCTATAATTCCGAGCGCCTCTTTTCAATGTCCCACCTATACCATCACATGCAGATTTTGGTTGCGTAAAAGTGCCACTCAGCGAATATTTCGAAATCAATTTTATGATGACATAAATTAATTAAGTTGTACTTGTTTTTGTACTGTGCTCCTGCACCATCTAACACGTAGATAACTTTCGTAACTGAATTGCTTATATTAGTCTTAACAAAATTAATCATTTTTGAAATATATAGATGAACTGATATGCTATCATGGATATTACAATCGGATATTATGGCAAAGGTTCTATGAATTAAGTTATCGTTATCTTTGTAATAAATAACGAACGGATGTATCGTGGCTTGATTATTATTCCAATGATATCCTTGAATAAAATCTTGTCTAACAAACGCATAGTTTTCAGCGAAATCCATTTGAATTAGCAGTTCTCCTGGCAGTAGTGTTATTTTTCTTACACTTACGAAGCGGGACTGGCGCTAAGCTGGGAAAAGATGTGACACCAGCTTATTGATGTGTTGTACAAAATCGTCAACAAATGTGTTTGTAGTAGAGGAAATAGTTTCGAGATTACATATAAGTGTTGTGTTCCATTTTTTGTAAATGACTTCTGAATTGAATTTTTTTCGTAATATTCCAACATCATCGTTCTAAGGTTGGTTAAATTATCGTAGCACCGACCACACATTGTTACGCAACACTCGCTGTTTTCTATATTACCATTACAGACAACGAATTTAAGAACATCTTTATAGTTTCTGAAATTATGTTGACCTTCCTTCGATTTCAAACCGGATTTTTCGAACATCAGTTTTACATTCTGATGCAATGCGCACACACAAACATTTTGCTGGTTTCCAACCCCAAGTTTGATACAATTCTCTGGTCGCAACATGGTAAATTTTGTAAATCCTAATTGAAGTGAAGGATGTATTTTTCTAAATTCATAGTAATAATACGATTCTTGATGGAATCTATTAGAATACTTAGTCATAGTATCTGTATCTGTATAACTTCCAAAGTATAGCTACACTCAAAAAACAGCTGGTATCAGGGCGATACTAAATAGTACAAATAGTAGTGTCAATATGCAACTTTGGAGTGTCAATTTTTCTTCATCAAACGTATTATTCAATTGATACTTTATAAGTTGTAATTTAATATCTTTGAATATCAATTATATGATTTATGCTACTATATTGATACTAATACTCTCAATTTTACATTTTTGAAGTGCCAATGTAATACTTTTCTTGAGCGATTCAATAACTAAAATGAAGATTTGATACTTTTCACTATCTTTTTTATATGATGCATTGTTTCATTGATACGAAGAAAATGATACTTCTAGAAATTTCATTTTAACCCAACCGGTATGAAACCGATACCGATACATTTTTTTTTGAGTGTAGGTACCTTTTTTTGTCACACTATAATATCAAATTTTTTTCAGCGTAATATAGAATCTTTACAGTATATGTTTTCAAAAGGTGATTTTAATACCTTTCTAACGGTATAACATTTTTTTAAATCGGTTGGTTAGTTTACGCGTGATATCAAAGAGAAAGTAACCAAGAGATGCATTTAATTGAATTTTTTTCGGTGTAATATAGAATCTTAACAGTATATGTTTTCAAAATGTGATTTTAATACCTTTCTAACGGTATAACAAACAAACATATTTTGGAAAACATTTTTTTTTTCAGTGTAGTAAAAAATTGTTACAGTTTATTTTTTTGAAAGCTTATTTCAATACCTTTCTAATGGTATGAAGATCTTTTGAAATCGGTAAAGCCATTCCGTAGTAATCACACTTTAAAGTACCTATTATCGTCATTTGTCGCATATTTTCGAATATTTCGATACCTTGCCACGCCCACAATTTTTCGAAAATGCGATTTCTAAAAATGAGGTTATGTTTGGGTAGGTAAGATGTACCTCTATGCAAAAATTCATCAAATTCTGAGGGGGTCGGGTTCAATGCATATTGGGTTTGATATGAAATTCATCATATATAGATATAGATATAGATATAGATATAGATATAGATATAGATATAGATATAGATATAGATATAGATATAGATATAGATATAGATATAGATATAGATATAGATATAGATATAGATATAGATATAGATATAGATATAGATATAGATATAGATATAGATATAGATATAGATATAGATATAGATATAGATATAGATATAGAAATAGATATAGATATAGATATAGATATAGATATAGATATAGATATAGATATAGATATAGATATAGATATAGATATATATATAGATATAGATATAGATATAGATATAGATATAGATATAGATATAGATATAGATATAGATATAGATATAGATATAGATATAGATATAGATATAGATATAGATATAGATATAGATATAGATATAGATATAGATATATATATAGATATAGATATAGATATAGATATAGATATAGATATAGATATAGATATAGATATAGATATAGATATAGATATAGATATAGATATAGATATAGATATAGATATAGATATAGATATTGATATAGATATTGATATAGATATAGATATAGATATAGATATAGATATAGATATAGATATAGATATAGATATAGATATAGATATAGATATAGATATAGATATAGATATAGATATAGATATAGATATAGATATAGATATAGATATAGATATAGATATAGATATAGATATAGATATAGATATAGATATAGATATAGATATAGATATAGATATAGATATAGATATAGATATAGATATAGATATAGATATAGATATAGATATAGATATAGATATAGATATAGATATAGATATAGATATAGATATAGATATAGATATAGATATAGATATAGATATAGATATAGATATAGATATAGATATAGATATAGATATAGATATAGATATAGATATAGATATAGATATAGATATAGATATAGATATAGATATAGATATAGATATAGATATAGATATAGATATAGATATAGATATAGATATAGATATAGATATAGATATAGATATAGATATAGATATAGATATAGATATAGATATAGATATTGTTTATACCGTCGCTCGGGAGGTATAATATAGAAATAAACAAAGCAAAGGCAGAATGATTAGTATTAAATCACAATAAGTCGCTTTATTGTTTGTTATTATTTATGTACAATAGATTACCTTAAATATAGTGGGTGATTGTGACAGCGGCAGCAGGCAGGTCCTTTCTCTTCGATAGTGAAAATGGAATGTTATTGGAAAATTGATCTCGGCTCTGCCGGACCGGAGATCGCACGGAGGTTTTCCACTGGATATTGGATATCCAAAGGAAAACTCTGTTACCCGTGTTTTCTTTTGTGTATGTGTGCATATACATGACAGCGTTTGTATGTATATGCAACATTATAAATATTCGCATTAGGGTGTACCTTTTGTTCATAATAAATATTTTAGGCTCCGACCTAAACATGCCGGCCCCCTTGCGATAAGCAAGATCTAAAGAAAAGGAAAACACCATGCCGGAGTTGTCACGCTCACTTAAAGCTAATAATAAAAGTTAAATTCATTTTGATTGATGAAAATTTGGCTGGCTGATTTTTTCGCCGGACTTGTTCCTGTCTATCCGCTGCTGTTAAAATTCAGAAGACAACATTAAGGCTGAAAACAAGAACGGGTTATATTTCAACGCACTTTATAAAACTATAGTTAATTTTAGTATAAGATATAGTTTAAAATGTATATAATATTTAATTATTTATAAAGGAAGCTGGCTCGGCCGTGTGGCCAGTCTTCCCTGGTATTGTTACGAGCGGCAGTATGGTCGGAGAGGCCGTGTGTCCGATCCATGTTCGTTTTTATTCTTATTCGGTTAACATCTGGACGAAGAGGCCGAGTGTTCGATCCAGATTTTGCTATGCTTTATAATTCAATTTTTGATTTATGACAATTTTGTTGCCAGATCTTTATATTTATAGGCCGATAAAGACTGGACTTTTTTAATTTGTTAATTTTTTTTTTTTTTTTTTTTACTTTTTATCTTCATATTTGTGACTGATTTGTCACAAACATGCCTGCCACCCACGAAAAATTTCGCAATTTGATAATTTTCATGTTTTGAAAATTTTGCGTTTTTTTTTTTTTTTTTTTTTTTTTTCACTAATAATATTTTCAGGGGTGAAAAAAAATCATTTACGCTCCCTGATTCATTACCCTGACACTAATCCGCGTTTTTTGATACCTCATTCGACCATGTTGGTGAATTTTTTTGAAAATGAGTAACCGGTGAACCGGGTTTTCACTCATAACTTTTGAACGGGTACCCGGATTTCGATTCGGGTTTCGGGTTTGTGATCGCGGCAGGAATACGCGTCGTTTGATACCAGACTTTCCCATATCGGCAGAAATTTTTTGAGAACTTGTTTGCGCAAACACGTACAAAGGAAAATCGTAGAGTGTACGGCCCTTAAGGTTAAAAGTGAGTGTTGTATGGTAACACTGTGTGGGCGAATGACATTGGATGACAAGTAAGACGAAAATGACAATTGAATGAAAAATTGTCATTACATAATAAACATGAGGTAAGTAAAGTGTAAACATTTTTGTAAAATTGTAAAATATTGAATTTTGTGTATTCTACTAATATTTTCTTTTCTTTTCAGATGTGATAAAATGATGGGAAGTGCTAAGAGCACTAGTAAATGCGTGGAGGCCAAAACCCTGGAGTATTGTTGGCGGGGTACTGCGGATGCGCTGCAGCCCCTAAGCCGGACTTTTGTTGTTGCCTGCATGGAATGCCGGTGGTGCTGAGGAGCTGGGCCCACCTTCGAAGATTTCCCTCGTTATATGCGTGAGTATGTGAAGTTAAAAGTGTAGACAGAACTCCCAAAAAAAATTGCAATGAAAGTTGCATATTTTCATGTGATTGTTTTAATCACATTAGGCCGTCCAAAAAAATTGCAACATTTTTCTGCCCAGAATTACTGGGAAGAAATTAATATTGCACCATCTCGAGTGCTTCACTCGTAAACCGCCCCTCAAAATTTGGTGTTGCACATTAGGGTGCGCCCCTCTGTAAAATTTTTTTTTTTTTTTTTTTTTTATAAGTTTCAGCTTCCGGTTTTTTGACCATAACTTTTCACTAAAACAAAAAATTAAAGAAGTGCTTCAGGATTCGTGATCCTGAGGCCAAAATCGTCTATTGAGCTATCTCACATAATTTTAGCTAATTTATTAGCAGTTGACACGTAAAGTGAACTAATGCCAAAATGGCTAGTGAAGCTCAATATGTCTTCACTATTTCCCTTTTAATTGTCAGTGAAGACATTTTAGAAAATATATTTAACATTTTTTATTTTAAACAATAGGGTGTGCCGAAAAAAAAGTTAATTTCAGCGCGAAAATAAAATGCACAATAGGGTGTGCTGATATGTTTATATGAATTATTTGTCTAATTAAAGCAACTTGACGTATTTTGCATTTTAATTAAACTTTACAGAAAGTACCAACAATGCGATTATGTTGCGAACTGTAAAGTTTTGTCAAATTGGTCTAATTAGACATTTAACTTGAACATATTAACTAAAACTTTTTATATTTAGGAAATTGAAAGGACAGAAATCCCGGATTATGAAAAAACTACATTTTTATGGATTTTATGGTCGTGAGTTTTTATACATGTAGATTTGTGTATGTATATTTGTAGTTTTTAGTTTTTGTTTATACTTTTTTTTTTTTTTATTTTGGGGATTTTTGATTTGGGTTTACTTTTTCTGGGATTTTTGTTTTGTTTTTTATTTTCTTCGTGGATAAGTTCGCTTATCCACAAATTTTCATTTCATTTTATGATTTTCATTTTTAATATTTCAAATAAAGATATTTCAAACACTTTCATGGTTGTTTATGTTGGTTTTGGTAATTCAAAGTGGCATTACCAACTTTCATGAAGTGGAATATTCTAATTTTAAGATACGATTTGACTATTAGTGGAGTCGTCTCCACTTTGGTCATTTTCGGGTGGAAGTAGGACCAGTTTGGTTAGTGGTCTTGTGATGACTCCTTTTTCTGTCGTTATGTCGACTACTCTCACAAGATCATCTGGGCCTTTGTGGATTTTGACCACTCTTCCTAGTCTCCATTCATTTGGAGCTAAATTATCTTCTTTTAGGACGACCAGGTCACCTAATTTGATATTAGCTTTCGGGTGTTTCCATTTGACCCGCTTTTGTAGCTCCAAGAGATATTCTCTTTTCCACCTTTTACAAAAGGTTTGATGTAACGCCTTCAATTTCTGCCACCGATTTACTATGGAGGCAGGATTCTCGTTGGAATCTATTTCTGGTGGCGCGAGCAGATGTCCGCCTATCAGGAAATGACCTGGAGTTAAGGGTTCCAAGTCGGTCGATTCATTTGACGAAGGGCTTATGGGTCTTGAGTTGAGGCAGGCCTCTATTCGGCATAATAGGGTCGAAAACTCCTCAAAAGTATATTTATACCCAGTTGCCACTTTTCGAAAGTGGCTTTTAAAACTTTTTACTCCTGCTTCCCACAGACCTCCCATGTGCGGAGAGGCAGTGGGTATGAAATGCCATTCTAAAAGTTGATGAGCGTATTTCGACAATGCGCTCTCACGTGATCTGGCTAAAAATGCCTTAAATTCTGATCTTAATGATCTTGAGGCTCCGACAAAATTAGTCCCATTGTCGGAATATATGTTTTTTGGGCAGCCGCGCCTAGCTACGAACCTAGAGAGTGCGGCTAGAAATGATTGGGTGCTGAGGTCGGTTGTGGCTTCTAGGTGTATTGCTTTTGTTGTAAAGCAGACAAACAGACAGACATAACCCTTAGAAATTCGACAACCTCGACCTCGGTAACTCTTTATTTCGAATGGTCCTGCAAAATCTACCCCTGTATTCGTGAATGCACGGGAAAATGTGGTGCGTTCCTGTGGTAGGTTTCCCATAAGTTGGGTTTGTACGCGTTTCCTATAGATCGTGCAGACCTTACAATTATGGATAGTGGACTGTATCATATTTTTAACCCTCGGTATCCAATATTGGGTTCTAATAAATCTTAACATTAGTTGGTTTTCTCCATGGAAAGAAATATCGTGGATGAACTTAACAATGAGACGGGATAATTGACATTTGTATGGTAGGATGACTGGGTGACGTTCGCTATACGCTAAGTCCTGAGAGGCGCCTAGGCGACCTCCGGTTCTTATAATGTCATCCTTGTCTAAGAAAGGGTTAAGAGGAAGCACTTCGCTTTTTGAATCGACCGGTTTTCCAGACTTTAGATTTTTGTACTCGGTACAGTAAACTCTCTGTTGAGCGACTTTAATTAAGCATTGTGTCGTTGTTTTGATTTCATCTGATGAAATCTCATACGACGTTTTATTAAAGGAATCTTTTGTCTGCCTATGGGTTCTTTTGAAAAATCTTAAAACGTAAGATATTACCCTTAAAGCTCTAGATAGATTCGAAAATCTATCCAGAATATCGCTTACATCCTGTTTGGTCGTTGCTGCATGCACTTGCACTCTTTTTTCCTCGATATTTGTATTATATGTTGTCTCTTGTGTGGGCCATTTTGATATGTCTTCTTGTAACCAAGAAGGTCCCTGCCACCACAACGAATTGTTGACCAGTTCATTTGCTGGGAGTCCTCTGCTAGCCATGTCGGCTGGATTTGTTCCCGAGTCCACATGATTCCATATGTCGTTTCCGACTTTTTCGACGATTTTCGTGATACGGTGTGCTACGAAAGTTGACCACGAACATGGTGGCTTTCGTATCCATGCCAGTACGATCGTTGAATCTGTCCACAAAAAGGTTTTCGGATTCCCTAAATTAATGTTACTTGAGATGGTTTCCATCATTTCGGCGAGTAGTACGGCTCCGCATAACTCTAGTCGGGGAAGTGAAATGGTTTTTACTGGGGCTACTTTTGTCTTGGCTAAAAGTAAGTTAACCAAGACTTGATCGTCTTTTTCGACGCGAAGGTATACTGCCGCAGCATATGCTTTCTCCGATGCGTCGCAGAAACCGTGTATTTCCACATTGTCGAATGGGGAAAAATAAGTCCATCGCGGTATCCGAATATTATCAATTTCGTGATAATTTTCCATGAAATTTGTCCATTTTTCTTTTGTATTAGGTGATACATTTTCATCCCAATTTGTTCCTTCTAGCCAAATATGTTGCATAAGCATTTTGGCTACAATTATTATTGGGGCAAGCCATCCCATTGGGTCAAAAAGCTTTGCAATTGCTGATAAGATTGCCCTTTTTGTTAAATTGTTGCAGTTTTCCATCGGCTTTGTGATGAAATAAAATTCGTCTTTGTGTGCGTTCCACCTGATTCCTAGTGCTTTCACTGAACTTGCGTCTTCGAATTCCAGGAAATCTTGGGATAGACGATGTTGTTTTGGGATGTCTTTCAATATTTGGTCACAATTGGCTGTCCACTTTCGAAGTGGAAACCCGGCTGATTGCAACACTTGAGAGATTTCATCTCTTGCTTTAATTGCTGAGTCGATGCAGTGTCCACCAGCAAGAATGTCGTCCACGTACATACAATTTTTAAGTATGGTGGATGCTATTGGAAAGGAATCTTCTGCGTCCTTTGCCAATTGTAGTAGTGTCCTTATTGCCAGATAAGGAGCACAATTTACCCCGAATGTTACAGTCTTTAATTCGTAGAGACTGATAGGGTTGTCAGGGCTAGTACGATATACTATACTCTGATATTTTGTATGATTTGGGTGTACCATAATTTGTCGGTACATTTTCTCTATATCGCTGTTGAAGACATATTTGTAAAGTCTCCAGCGAAGTATGAGAAGAGTAAGGTCTGCTTGTAGTACTGGACCCGTGTGAAGAACATCGTTCAGGCTTACTCCGTTTGCCGTTGGGCTCGATGCGTTGAATACGACTCGAACTTTTGTTGATGTACTTTCTTCTTTGATGACTGCATGATGAGGTAGAAAATAATGGTCAGATTCGGTCACAACTCGATTGTACTCCGTTTGAAGAGAAGGGTTTTTTGCGAGGCGTGTCTCGTTCCGGAAGAACTGAGAGCATGCCCTTTTGAGGGATGGCCCGAGGGATATGTTCGCAGGGAATTCTCTTTTAAATGGCAGTGAGACTGTATATTTCCCTGAGTTATCTCTCGTGGTTGTACTCCTATAAAGATCCTCGCAGTATTTTTCTTCTTCATTTAGTTGTTTGCTCCTGGGAAGTTCTTCTAATTCCCAGAAGGCTGTTAGTTGGTTATCTAACGATATGTCACTGTAATAAGAGACTATTTTGTTTTGTTGCTCTTGAGCATCTGCTCGGCCTGTGAGTATCCAGCCGAATACAGTTTCTTGTGCCAAGAGCGTACCAAGAACATCCTTCTGCAATCCGTTTAATATTATCTGAGGGTAAATGTCTCCTCCCAGAATTAGGTCCACTGGCTCGTTGACATAGAATCTTTTATCAGCCAACTCTAAGTCAGGGAATGACTGTTTTGCCATTCCACTGATTTGACAATTTGGCAGATTTCCAGTCAACTGTGGCAGGACAAGGACGTTTACGTTCACAGAGAATAATGGGTCAATCAGGGACCGCAGCTCTATTGAACACGTCTCTTTGACCTGTGCAGAGAATGAATTTGTTATTCCCGAAACTTGGGCGCGAATTTTCTTACATGGCAGGTTAATTCGCCTTTTTAGTCTTTCAGTCATAAACGAGCACTCTGAACCAGAGTCGATTAGAGCTCTTGCTGAAAAACTGGTATTTTTATAGTGTATATTTACACGAGCTGTGCCTAAAAGCACACCTGTGCTTGTATTGGCATGGCAAGACTGAACTTGCTTATCATTTGTTTTAGAGTTTTGTCTCTCTTGTGCCTGTTTGGAAGTTGAAGCTCTATCGTCGTCATCTGAGCTCCGACTATGCGCGGATGTCTTTGACTGACTTTTTGGTATATGCAGGAGGGTGTTATGACGATGATGACATGTCATGCAATTGTACCCATTTGTACATTTTGAAACTGTATGTCGTGAGGACAAGCAGTTCAGGCAGCTGTTGTTCTTCTTAATAAACTCCACTCGACGAGAGGGAGAAAGTTTTTTGAACTTGTCACAATTATGTAGTTTGTGACTATTTGTACGGCACATCTGGCAGAAAAAGTACTTTAAGTTTGTTTGGAAGGACCCGACCTTTTTTTGATGAGGCTCAGGGGAATGTTTGTGGGGCTGGGGTTTTGAAGTCTGGTTACTTCTATGGCCGGATACGTTTTCCAACGCTAAAAACCTATCAGATAAGAATTTGTTCATATCCTCCCATTTGGATATTTCCGTCTTGTTCCCTAAAGACTGTTCCCATAGTGAAAGGCTGCTCTCGGGCAACTTTTCTGCGCACAAATATACAAAAAGTGCATCCCACAAATCAATTTTATGGCTTTTTAAGGCTGTTATGCAATTATTTAATTTTAATTGTAGATCCTTAATTGATTTTCCGCAATCAGTTTCAATTGGCCTAATACTGAAGACGGTGTCTAATTGGGCCTTTACCAAACTGCGTTTATTTTCATAACGCTCATTTAAATTTTTCCACGCTATGTCAAATCCTGCATTTGTAAGTGGGGCATTGCACACAATGTCGTATGCTTCCCCTTGTGTTTTCTGGGTGAGGTGGAATAATTTTTCAACAGGGCTTAGATTTTTATTAACTATATATATGGCCGTAAACATATCTCGGAACGTAGGCCATGAGATATAATCACCCTTGAAAACTGCCATGTCGCATGGCGGAAGGCGAATTTTGTGTTCGCTGATTGGCGCACTGTCGGTCTCCTTTTTGCCCTTTGATTGGAGTTGTTCCGACAACTTGCCCATTGTAGTTAAGCATTTTAAATATGCTCCATAAGAAACTTTGTATTTTTTCTTAATGGACGCTATTTCTGCTGTTTTTCCTACAAAGTCGGCAAGGGCATCTTCATAAGCATCCCTAAACTTTTCCCATTTAATTTTTAATTCGCCCTGCTGAATTCCTAGAGAAATTATGGAATGGTCGCTTATGGGTTGCTCACTGAAGTCGGTCTCGAATTCTATAATCGATTCCGCTCTTTGTATAAATGACTCCATTTTCAATTTTATAATTTAATTGGCCGAAATCGGTAGACAGATAAAAATCAGATTAGATTTAATGTAAACCTTTGAAATAAAGAGAAAAGGACAACCACTTTTTTATCGCAAAATAGAATAATTACGCACGTATTTTGTTATTTGCAAATATATTGCTAATTATTTTAAAATTTCTTTAATTTTTTATTGCAGGCTATTTACTTGCACGTGAGTGTATTTTTGCTTATGCAGTTTCGCCACCCAACAACAATGTGTATTAAATGTGTAACAACAACAACGTTTGTGATATTTTTGTTTACTTGTGAATGTTAAAAGAAAAGACCGATGAAGTCTTTCTAACACAAAAAAAAATTGAAATGTGTGGTTATTTAAACCAAATATAATGTGCACAAATTATTGTGCAGTAAACGAAATCTTAAAAAAGTGAAAATTCAAAGATAAAAAATTGCAATGTAAAATTGCCAGTGATTTGTTTGGTTATGTGAACCAAATGTGTTGTTGTTGTTGTTTATAAACAAACAAGCAAACGAAATAAGTGAATGTGAGGTTAGATCAGCTGTAAAACAGTGCAGTGCAATTGGCCGATATTCTTCGAAATATTTGTACTGGCACTATTTTTCTTTAAGCTGTTTCAGCTAAATATATTTTTGGACAAAAAAATCGAACCTCAAGTTCACTTAAAAAATTTCACTTGAAAAAAAAATTTGTGCGGTTGAAAATATAACCACGTACCTTGTGTTATGTTGTTGCAGCTATGTGTTGTTGTTGTGGTGGTGATTTTCCTTAAATTGCGCTATGTAATTAGTTTGAGTGGTTGTTGTTGTTCAACTGCTGCTGCTTTTATTTGCCCGTAAATTAATATACATATATGAACATTAGCTTTGTTTTGTGCGGTGGACTGTATTTTTTTGGCCGGTTTGTTGTTGGTAGGTCGCTGGTGCCTTCCCACGGTGAGGAAGGACCAATGTTTATACCGTCGCTCGGGAGGTATAATATAGAAATAAACAAAGCAAAGGCAGAATGATTAGTATTAAATCACAATAAGTCGCTTTATTGTTTGTTATTATTTATGTACAATAGATTACCTTAAATATAGTGGGTGATTGTGACAGCGGCAGCAGGCAGGTCCTTTCTCTTCGATAGTGAAAATGGAATGTTATTGGAAAATTGATCTCGGCTCTGCCGGACCGGAGATCGCACGGAGGTTTTCCACTGGATATTGGATATCCAAAGGAAAACTCTGTTACCCGTGTTTTCTTTTGTGTATGTGTGCATATACATGACAGCGTTTGTATGTATATGCAACATTATAAATATTCGCATTAGGGTGTACCTTTTGTTCATAATAAATATTTTAGGCTCCGACCTAAACAGATATAGATATAGATATAGATATAGATATAGATATAGATATAGATATAGATATAGATATAGATATAGATATAGATATAGATATAGATATAGATATAGATATAGATATAGATATAGATATAGATATAGATATAGATATAGATATAGATATAGATATAGATATCGATATAGATATAGATATTGTTCGAAATTGCATAATTTAATGCAATGGTAATGTAATAACTTAAAATACTTCTAAAAATATTGGTAATTAATTGGTACAAAAAATATTTATCATCTGGTCACACTTTAATTTAATTTCACCACGATCCATTTCGAACTATGTGGCAACCTGAAAATCATACGATTCTAATTGTCTTCTCTTTTTTTTCTTCTCTACTTCCTAACACCTTTTACAAGCAAATTTAAGTGTAATTATTTAATTTTCAATAATATAAAGTTTAAAGTGAAGTAAAATAGAAGACTTAATCGACTCTTCATTCGATAGCATATTTTTACGGACAACTCAGGTGAATCGAGGAGTTTGGATTTTGTTCCATCATTGGACGTTTGCTATACCTGCGCTGCTGCGAGCACCTCCACATCAGGGTGGTTCGAATTTGCATTTTCACTGGCAAAGGTAACATCAATTTTATTAAAGTTCACTAACGCAGTGAACAAAGTGGTCCTTCGAGCCGGATCTCCTGATCTGGCTTATATCATCATTCGCATAAATCTCCTTTCGCACTCTTGTCTAAAAAGTATTTCCCACCAAAATGTCCGATATCAGGACTCTCGAATCCAAAGTTCAATTGCAACAGAATCGCTTCGAATTGCTAAAAAGCGCCTCTGATCCCATCACGAAATTATCGGCTGCAGAGCTAACAAAAATTAAAATTCAGTCGCGTCTTGATCACTTAGAAAAGACTTGGGAAAGAATTGAACGCGAACATGAGGCAATCTATACCCTAAAGTTTGAGGTTATAAAAGATCATGATTACATTTCCACAAACGCATTTTCAAACATGTACGAAACTTATGATCAGCAAAAGGTATATTTGTTAGACAAGCTTGCTGAAGTCAACGCAGCTAATCCCCACGATGGTTCTCTTCTCGCTGACACCTCTTTAGTCCCTGCCGCCTCATCCCCCAGAGCTCGATTGCCAGAGCTTGTTCTCCCCACTTTTGATGGTAATTTCCAAAATTGGAGATCTTTTAGTGATATGTACACGTCACTTGTTGGATCAAGCACTGTTCTCGATAACGTAACCAACTTGCAATATTTGAAACGAAGTCTGTCTGGAGAAGCTGAACGTCTGCTAGCCACCTTTGCTATTACCGCTGATAATTTCGTTCCAGCATGGAATAAGTTAGTTTCTCGATACGAAAACAAACGCGTTTTGATCGAGACCCAACTCGAAGCTTTATTCACTTTGAAAAAACTTACGCAACCATCCACAAAGGGGTTACAAGGTTTGCTATCCACCATTGCCGAGGCATCGTCAGCATTAAAAGCTCTTGGTGCTCCAGTCGAAAGTTGGGATCTCATGATTGTTCATTTGTTAACTCGATGCCTTGACTCAACAACTCGTCAAGCATGGGCGCTTGACCAAGGTGCAGCTTCAACCCCAGCCGACCTTTCCACGGTCACCAAGTTTATCGAAGCTAGAGCAGCTGCACTTGAAACAATGGATCGTCATGATACCGTGAAGCCGCAAACTACGCTCAAAGCAAAGAGTCATACTACAACATCCAAACCAACCCCTGCAACTCCATCATCGCGATGTCCTTTATGCTCTGAGAGTCATAAACTCATTCAATGCCCGACATTTGAGCGGATCTCTCTCTCCGAACGCAAGGATTTTGTGAAAATGAAACATCTCTGTTTCAACTGCCTAGGCCCTCATAACCTAAAAGATTGCTCATCAAGAGGAACGTGCCGCAAGTGCAAACAACGCCATAATACTCTGTTACACACCACCTCTCCAAAGTCGAACAAATCTACTGTAAACCACGTGACCGCAGATGTTGAAGAAGCACAGTCTTCAGATCTGCAAAATAGCGACTCTCAGTCAACCGAAAGCGACGAGCCAGCCGTTATTAATCATGCCACCGCCGGAGCTTGCAAACGCTCCAACGTTCTACTAGCAACCGCGCTTGTAGAGATTCACGTTAATCATGTGCGTCACGTAGTACGTGCACTAATTGATCCTGCCTCACAGCTTTCATTCGTCAGTGAGCGAATTGTTCAACTTCTTCGATTAAAACGTTCATCAGCCGCAGTTAGTCTTCTTGGCGTCGGAGCTTCTCATGTATCCACTACTCGCGGAGTGGTATCGGTCAATTTAAACTCGTTCAATCAATCAGCTCATTCGGCGTTTTTGGCACCAGGAGGAGGTCCCCACTCTTACTTCAAAACTAACTCAGGAAGAGAAGGCTTGTGAAGATCACGTTCTGCAGACACACACTCGCACCGAAAATGGGCAGTATGTTGTACGAATCCCCTTAAAAGAACCTGCGTCAGCACTTGGCGTTTCACGATCTAATGCAATTCGTATTCTTTTCTCCCTAAAACGACGTCTGAATGCGAATTCTGACTACGCAAAAATGTATACCGAATTTCTAAACGACTATGAAAGCAGTCTGCACATGTCTCAAGTCCCTGGTGACTACGCACCAAAATCAAACATATATTACTTGCCTCACCATGGCGTTCTTCGACCTTCCAGCACTACCACAAAACTACGAGTAGTTTTCAACGGTTCAGCGCGAACAATGAGCGGCAAGTCACTTAATGACATTGTCCACACTGGCAAAAAACTTCAAACCGACCTGGTCGATGTTCTACACTACTTCCGTCGCTATAAATACGTTGTCTCCGCTGACGTTAAACAAATGTATCGCAGAGTCTTAGTTCATCAAGACGACTGGGATTTACTAAGAATACTATGGCTAGTGAATGGAAAATTAGTTGAATATCATCTTCGCACTGTCACTTATGGTCAAGCTTGTGCACCATTTTTAGCCTTGCGAGCATTCAAGCAGCTCGTGATCGACGAAGGTCAGCGATTTCCACTTGCAGTTCCCATGCTATCAGTCGGCCGATACGTAGATGACGAATTGGGGGGAGCTGATACAATTGAAGAATGCGTTGAATTGGTGAATCAAGTCATACAAATTTGCCAAGCAGGTCAATTCCACCTTCAAAAGTGGAGCACCAATCAACCGAAAATCCTCGCACATTTGGATCCTAATCTTCTGGCTACTGAATCCAACATAAACTTTGACTCAACAAGCATCATTCGCTCCCTCGGCCTAAGTTGGAACCCCGAATCCGACAGCTTTCATTTTTACAATCACTTTGATCCAGTGAAGAATATCACAAAACGTAAAGCTTTATCTCGCATCGCTCAACTGTTTGACCCTCTCGGGTTTGTTTCGCCGATAATCGTTACTGCAAAAATATTTATGCAAACTCTCTGGCTTCAAAAGCTTGACTGGGATCATCCACTACCTGAAGCTTTACAAAAAACGTGGCAAGCTTTCGAGTCGAATCTGCAAGATCTCCATCTTTTCAAGATTCCTAGACATCTGGGTCTGACAAAAACGGCCAAGGTGGAAATTCATGGGTTCTCCGACGCATCGTTGGCAGCTATGAGTGCGGTGGTGTATCTAAAAGTAATCCATGACGACAATACGTTTCACGTATTACCGGTTCTGCGAGAACGGTATTTGTACCTGTACAATACCCTTCGTACCGAAACGACCCGGGTTTTTTTTTATAATGACTCGGCCAAGAGCAATACATTTCGAAGTGACCCTGTCTAACGCGTCACGATTCCCTCACCTATTGTCATCCCCGGAACAGCCCCTTGCAGCACGGCTGCTCCTTATTCTCTTGATCCGGGCTGGCATTGAGCCAAATCCTGGCCCAAGAGAATGGTTCTGCTGCGTTTGTCGGAAGAAAATATATACAAGACGATCACACTCAGTACAGTGTGCATCATGCAAAGGTTGGTTGCACAAATCTAGTTGCTCCGGACTAGATCCGAAAACACATCGGCCCATTAGTTTCTATAAAAATTTTGTGGCGCCCTGCTGTTCACGTCGTAGGACGTCCCGAGGCAAGCGACGCTCATATGTTGCTCTATCGCCCTCTAATAATAATCAAGTCTCCACGACCTGCAATAATTATATTGCCCAGCAGAATATATGTGTTCCCGGCTGTAGCTTACTTCCTAGTGCATCAACAGCACAAGCACCCACTCATGGCTACTTTCTTCGTAGCACATCAGTTGATGCTTGTAGCACTACTGAGCTTCAGCCCCCGTCTCTAAACTCTTTAATAACTTCTTCCGGCACTAGCACGAATGAAAGTCAAGTCCATCAACTTCTGGTCCCTCACTCTTCGTGCACTGTATGTCGGCACAGGATATATGCGTCTGTGGCATCGGTCAAGTGCAACTCCTGCCTAGGCCTGTGTCACCTACGCATATGTTCTGGGCTCGCAAACAGAAATCTCTGGACTGATGTGTTTGTCGCGCCTTGCTGTCGAGTTGTGCAGCCCTCAACGCCGACGGATGTACACTCATCTAATAGTGAACGAATTCCGCCGGCTTCAGGACTGCAACGGAGATCAATATCGCGACATAACCTACCACCATCTAGGCGAACACATCAGTCTTTAACTCCCAGAGTGGCCATTGCCTCTCCTTCGCAATTTAAATTGTTGCAATTTAACTGCAACGGCTTGGCCGACAAGATAGCGGAGATAACCACATTTATGCAGCTACATAAAATCAAAATTGCTGCAATTCAGGAGACAAAACTTGGCCCCCACTCGAATCTCCGAGCGAGTGGAGGCTACCACGTACTCCGGCATGATCGTACAGACGGCGAAGGTGGTCTCGCGTTCCTTGTACACCATACGGTGCAGTATAGGGAATTTGATATCAACACTGACCAAAGTGACTTACCTTTAGAGTGTCAAGGTATAGTTATACAAGCTGGTGGCGTTGATCTCGAGGTAATCAATATATACATTCCTCCCGTCACCTGCTGCCCCAGAAGTTATCGTCCTGACCTTAGGGCGTTTCTTTGTGGCGATAACCGTATCATCATGGGCGATTTTAATGCCCATCATGATATGTGGCATTCACACCTTTCGGTGGACGGCAGAGGACGGGAATTAGCCGAGCAAATTGATAACTCCTCTTTCTGTACTGTGAACGGAGACTCCTCAACTAGGATGGCTGTTAACTCCAGTAGCTCCCCGGACCTAACTATTGTTAGCCCGGGGTTAATTAACAGCATCAACTGGCAACCTATGGTGGCCCTGTCATCCGACCACCTGCCTATCATCCTGTCTGTCGATCGTGCCACGGATTTTATCACGTCGGAGAAACGAACTTACGTGAATTTCAAAAAGGCCAATTGGGTCGGCTTTTTGGAATTCACGGAGAGCTACAGCCCGTTTCATACCAGCTGGTAGGATAAAAGATATTAGGCCTAACTTCCCAGCTGAGGCCGCAGCCTTGGCCAACGAACGTGACCTCATACGCAACATCGATCCATCTGACCCACAGATCGGTGATCTCAACGTGGAAATCAGAAGGCTGGTTAACGAACACAAACAAACCAAATGGGAGGAGCACCTCAGGTCTTGTAACCTCTCTACCGGTGTTGGGAAATTATGGTCCACCGTCAAGTCCTTGTCGAATCCTTCGGGTCCACCAAAAAATGTCGACATCACCTTTGGTGACAAGACAATAAATGACCCTAGGAAATGTGCACAGGATTTTTGTCGACAATATGTCCCACACCCTGCGCAAGACAGGGCTAGACGTGGAATCTTCAGGCGTGCGCATAAACACAAAAACTATGCCCCCGTTCCCATCACCGCTACAGAGGTTCAAGAGGCCATCCGGAAGGCCAAAAACTCCAAAGCCATCGGCCCTGATGGCATAGCCATGGTGCATCTAAAACACATCGGCCTAGCGGGAGTCAAATATTTAACGGCCGTCTTCAATTTGTCTCTGATCACAGCTGTCATACCCGACAAATGGAAGCAGGCAACTGTGATCCCACTACTAAAGCCTGGCAAGCCAGCTAACGTTGGGGAGTCATATCGCCCGATATCACTCCTCTCGCCAGTAGTAAAGACACTTGAGGCGGTCCTACTCCCGCTCTACACATCACACTTGATGTTAGCCGAGCACCAACATGGCTTCAGGAAAGGTAGGAGCACAACATCTGCTCTAAATGTCATAAACACTCAGATAACTGACGGTCTTAATCAAAATAGGCCTAATGACAGGACGGTTCTAGTTGCACTTGATTTGAGTCAAGCTTTTGACACAGTAAATCATGGGCAACTTGTAGCTGATTTGGAAGACTCGTCACTCCCCCCCTGTCTAAAGCGTTGGACCGCCAATTATCTCAGTGGTCGTCGGTCGTCTGTTGTATTTAGAAACAAAAAATCTAAAGCCAGGAAGATAAAACAAGGGGTACCACAGGGTGGTGTCCTCTCCCCGTTATTATTTAACTTCTATATTTCGAAGCTTCCTCCTCCACCAGAAGAAGTTACGATTGTTTCTTACGCAGACGATTGCACGATATTGGCAACTGGTACTTCCGTTGATGAGCTGTGCTCCAAAATAAATGGTTATCTCCCCTCTCTAGTCGAGTTCTTCACTGCCCGAACCTTGACATTGTCGCCAACAAAGTCTTCGGCGACCTTATTCACGACGTGGACGGCGCAGGTTGGCATGGAATTAGAAATCTATGTAGGTGATCATAAAATACCTACTGTCGCTCACCCAAAAATTTTAGGAGTGACTTTTGACACCATGCACACTTTCAAACAACAAAATCCTCAAGTCACTAGCCGGCAGTACTTGGGGTAAAGACAAAGAAACGTTGTTGGTAACGTACAAGGCAATTGGTCGGCCGATCCTGAACTATGCGTCGCCGATATGGTCGCCGGGGCTTGCAGACGTTCACTGGAATCAGCTTCAGGCCTGTCAAAACACCGCGCTCAGAACCGCTACGGGGTGCGTCCTTATGTCACCTATATCTCATATACATAATGAGGTGGAAATGCTTCCAGTTAGGGAGCATAATGAAATGCTAAACAAGCAGTACCTACTGAACTGCTGTAAACCACAGCATCCCGGTAGACAACTGCTTGAACTCATTCCGCCTCCTAGGACCATAAGGTCGCATCTACGTAAACATTTTGATGAGATCCGTCACTATATAACAACGCCGTTTGATCTACAGGTGCACAAACAGGCCTTGGGGCATATCCATACAACGTCTGTTGGCCATTACTCTGCGCTCTGTCCGCTAAACAATGTCTTACATGCCGCAACACCTGGCATTTCTGAAGAGGAGCGTCATCTTCCTCGAGAGACAAGGGTCACTCTGGCTCAATTACGCTCTGGATATTGTAGTAGGTTAAACTCCTACATATCTAGACTGAACCCTGATGTGCCGAATGTATGTCCGGCATGCGGCTCGTCCCCCCACAATACCAATCACTTATTTTCTTGCTCATTTGAGCCCACTCTTCTAACACCCATCTCTCTTTGGTCCAATCCTATTGAAACTGCTAGTTTCCTTGGACTCCCGTTAGAAGATATTGATGACAATTAGGTTAAGGAAAAATACGCGTTGGGCAGGACTACACATCGTTACAACAACAACAACAATGTTACGGTGAGTTTTGTTCAAGCAAAAACTAAACTCACTCCCACTTCCCGAGTCTCACTTCCCCGTCTAGAACTCAATGCTGCAGTATTGCTCACTCGGCTTATTATCACGTTCTACAAACTCTCAATCTGCCATCTGCCCCTGTATGGCTTTGGACCGACTCGTCAGTCACTCTCACCTGGCTCACCAACCACCCCTCAAAGTGGAAGGACTTTGTTGCGAATCGAGTGAGCTTCGTCCAGGAAAAACTTCCAATTGCTACATGGAGGTTCGTTCCCGGTAAGGAAAATCCCGCCGATTGTGCATCACGTGGCATGACACCTCATCAGTTGCAGGCTCATCAGCTCTGGTGGCAAGGCCCTCAGTGGCTTAAATTAGACAGCGCCTTTTGGCCAAAAATCAGACTTGCACATTTATCACAAGCCGAAACTGAGGCACGAAAAGTTAAGTCAAAATCCACATTACATGCAACGTGAATGATTTCGAAACGGCATTACTCAACAACTATTCAGATTTAAACAAATTATTACGCGTAACCTCATGGTGCTTTCGATTCGCAAATCGCACTCGTCGAATTCCACTCGTTAACGATAAAAAATGGCTATCAGTCGCAGAAATGCAAGATTCGTTCCTGTTCTGGATAAAATTCGTCCAAAAGACCGCCTTCAAGGAAGAATTAAAGATGCTAGCTGGAAACAAACAACCAATTCCGAAGACTATTAACGCGATCCGCAATTTGAATCCATTTACTGACTCCGATGGCCTGCGAGTTGGGGGACGCCTAGATAATTCAACTATATCGTATGATGCCAAACATCCATACATCTTACCACGAAACTCTACTCTATCAAAACTCATCATCAGGGATACCCATCACCGAACAATGCACGGAGGTACAAGTTCAACGCTAGCTTTACTCCGACAACGTTTCTGGATTCTTGGTGGTCGCGCAGCCGTACGGCAATCTCTACTCCGCTGTGTCACATGCGCCCGATTTCGTGCTGAACGTCAGCAGCAGCTAATGGGTCAGCTTCCATCATCAAGAGTCACTAGCGCCAGACTGTTCCAGCACGCAGGAGTGGACTATGCAGGTCCATTCACCACTTTGTTCATTGCGTTAGTGAACTTTAATAAAATTGATGTTACCTTTGCCGGTGAAAATGCAAATTCGAACCACCCTGATGTGGAGGTGCTCGCAGCAGCGCAGGTATAGCAACCGTCCAATGATGGAACAAAATCCAAACTCCTCGATTCACCTGAGTTGTCCGTAAAAATATGCTATCGAATGAAGAGTCGATTAAGTCTTCTATTTTACTTCACTTTAAACTTTATTTTATTGAAAATTAAATAACTACACTTAAATTTGCTTGTAAAAGGTGTTAGGAAGTAGAGAAGAAAAAAAAGAGAAGACAATTAGAATCGTATGATTTTCAGGTTGCCACATAGTTCGAAATGGATAAATATTTTTTGTACCAATTAATTACCAATATTTTTAGAAGTATTTTAAGTTATTACATTACCATTGCATTAAATTATGCCATTTCGAACAGATATAGATATAGATATAGATATGGATATAGATATAGATATAGATATAGATATAGATATAGATATAGATATAGATATAGATATAGATATAGATATACATATAGATATAGATATAGATATAGATATAGATATAGATATAGATATAGATATAGATATAGATATAGATATAGATATAGATATAGATATAGATATAGATATAGATATAGATATAGATATAGATATAGATATAGATATAGATATAGATATAGGTATAGATATAGATATAGATATAGATATAGATATAGATATAGATATAGATATAGATATAGATATAGATATAGATATAGATATAGATATAGATATAGATATAGATATAGATATAGATATAGATATAGATATAGATATAGATATAGATATAGATATAGATATAGATATAGATATAGATATAGATATAGATATAGATATAGATATAGATATAGATATAGATATAGATATAGATATAGATATAGATATAGATATAGATATAGATATAGATATAGATATAGATATAGATATAGATATAGATATAGATATAGATATAGATATAGATATAGATATAGATATAGATATAGATATAGATATAGATATAGATATAGATATAGATATAGATATAGATATAGATATAGATATAGATATAGATATAGATATAGATATAGATATAGATATAGATATAGATATAGATATAGATATAGATATAGATATAGATATAGATATAGATATAGATATAGATATAGATATAGATATAGATATAGATAAAGATATAGATATAGATATAGATATAGATATAGATTAGATATAGACTAGGCTACAAAACTGCATACTCGAAAAAATTCTACATGTTTTTTTGGCCGAGCAATCAGCGTTCGAAATTCCATTGCAATAATTTTTGGAAATTTATAGTTATTTTCCAACTGCAGTACACATCCTTTGAATTAGTTGACTCATTTCAGAATTTACAATAAGTAAGTAATTCACTTTAACCTTAATTATCTCAATTCAACGTCGATGTTACTTAGATCCTTTTGGTGCAAAGCCCTTCAAATAAGAAAATATTTCTTCAATTAAGACAAATTTTCTTATTTATTTTCAAAATTTTTAAGAAAAATTTTCTTCATTGAAGAAATATTTTCTTATTTATTTAAAATTTTTGTTGAACATTTTTTCTTCATAGCTTTTGTTTTTTAATAAGAAAATAGCTTGCTTGTTTAAAGTAAACTTTTTTTCTTAATTTCAGTGAAAATCAAGTAAATTTTAAAAATTTCACAAACTTTCTTCTAATTTCAGATTGAGAAAAAATTTTTCTTGGGTTGAGAAAAATATTTTTCTCTGTGTAGTTCTCAATTTCAGAAATTGTCACTAGTAGCTCAACATCCTGAGGCTCCTCGTCCGACCTTTCAAGGGATGGAGGTACATCTATGAGCTCAAAAGATTACGAAGCGTTGAAGTTGAACATTGTGATTGAGCATCCAGAAAAGATACATATGTGTATATTTATGTAGGTACATTAGGGTGATTCAAATAAAAAAAATTGGTTCTTTTTTCGGTCTTACCCCCTGAAATTATAGGTATTGATGAGAAAATAAGCCTTGCAAAAAATGAGCCCTCTAACTTAACCCTTAGGGGTGGCTATTTTTTTCGCCCTTTCCCATACATTTTGTATGGGGAAAAATGGCATTTTTTTCAAAGTGAATTTTCTTTAAATTTTTGAAACTTTTTTCAAAATATTTTTGCATACTCTTAAAGCAGAAGCTTTGAAGCTTCCAAATTGGTACGCCATGTGCGATTATCTTAACTATTAAAATAATTACAGCCATTTAAAATTTACTATATTTTATACGTGTTACTGTGTATGTGTGTGCAATAGTACAAATCTCAGTCATTTTCAAATGGCTGTAATTATCTTAATAGTTAAGATAATCGCACATGGCATACCATTTTGGAAGCTTCAAAGCTTCATCTTTAAGAGTCGTAAAAATATTTTCAAAAAAGTTTCAAAAATTAAAAGAAAATTCACTTTGAAAAAAAATGACATTAGCCACCCCTAAGGGTTAAGTTAGAGCGCTAATTTTTTGCAAGGCTTATTTTCTCATCAATACCTAACTTTTAGGGGATAAGACCAAGTCGACATTTTTTTTGAATCACTCTAATGTACATATATATACGTTAGAGCGTATCACCAAAAAAAGTCGCCCGTACCTCCCCTCATATGAAGTGTTTTTGAAAACCATTTTAGAAAAAATTATATTTTTTTTTTGGCAACCCTAGATGTCGCCCAATTGCATTTTTCTTCATATCTTCGGCATTTATTGTCGGATTTTAAAGTGTGATACCACAACGTACCTCCCCTCATATGAAGTGTTTTTGAAAAACATTTAAAAAAAAAAATTTATTTTTTTTTCTGGATTTTAAAGTGTGGTACCACAACGAAACGCATGAGCTCAATGAACTTTCTTGAAAAAAAACCTCAAAGCCAAATTTTTGAAGAAAAATGTAATTAGGCAACATCTAGGGTTGCCACAAAAAAAAAATTTTTTTGAATGTTTCTCAAAAACACTTCGTATGAGGGGAGGTACGGCTGACTTTTTTTTTTTGCCTGTAAGCCCGAGACGCTCTAATATACGTACATATGTGCCTAATACTGTGCTTAAATAATTGACTACATATTAAAAAAAAAAAAAAAAAATTTTTTTTTGGAAAATCTAAAACGCTACCCCGAAATATGGTTCCTTGTGACAAAAAAAGAGGCTGCTATTTTTTTTAAGGTCCTTTAGAGATCGCGCTATTCGTTTTTATAAAAAAAAATGAGATGCTTGCAAATTTAATTTTATTTTAACATGTTTAAGTGCAGTAAAAATTTGGGTTTTTGTGTGTAGTTATTCTGTTTTCATTGAAGAATATTCGTGCAATTCAATAGCCTTCTTGGATGAGAAGAAAGGGATTAACTCCTGAAAGTATGTTTCGAAATTGAGAACGGTGCAACTAAAACGCCTACACTGACCCCATTGCGCATTGTTTTTTTGGATATATTTCGCATCTAGAAGGTTTATGACACCGCTGATTATGAATCCGATGTCAGTTTTTTTAAATTCAAAATGGCGGGTCCAATATGGCGGCGATTTTTTTGAAAACTAATTAGATTTTATTGAAACTTGGTAGTCGGGGGTTTATGCGTTATCTGATTACGAATCCGATATCGGTTTTTTTAAATTCAAAATGGTGGATCCAATATGGCGGTGCAACTAATTCCTCTGTGAGAAACTCGTCACTGATGGATTTATGACATCGTTTTATATGAACTAGTATCGCTTGTGATCGTAAATTCGACCAATAAAAACTTTAGAGGGTCGTGGGGTCGCTAGCCCCGTACCCCCATCCTTAAATTTCGGGGACGCCGAAATTAGGTTTGTAGCTCGTAGAAATCGAAAAAAATAAAACAAATTGGCATGGAATAAAAAGTAGAGGACAGCTACAAAAAGGGGAAAAAATCTGGTATTTTTGTTAGTTCAAAATAAGTATCTGTTTATAGTAGAATTCAACAAGCTAGAAAACTGCGTACGCAAAAAAATTTTGCAAAAAATTGTGCGAATGCGGACTTTGATTTTTTTGGTTTCTGTAAAATACTTCGCTATATTTTAAGTAAAAATTATTTAAAACATAAAAATGAAGACCGCTGTTTTACTTAGGTATGTTTGAACCAGACCTGTTAATAATTGATTAGTAATCGGTAATGATTAGCATTTCATTGATTATTTTTTGAGAAGCCACCTAATGATTGATTACCAATTACTTTCACTTTTTAATGATTATTTTTTCAAATGATTAAAAAAAAAATCAAAAAAAAACAAAGAAAATCAAAAAATTTAAAAAAAAATCAAAAATTCAAAAATAATCAAAAGTAATGATTACTTTTTATTTTTTTTTCCAGTACTGTTGTAGAAAAATATGTACATACATAAATATTCACTTGCACAAACATACAAATGTATAGGTGAAGCAAGAAGTTCTTTTATATAAATGCATGTATTCATGCACATAAATATCCCTGGAGGAAAAATCTCGAGATCTTTCGTACTACTTAGTCCTCATCAAGTGGTCGAACTACAACCTAAACAGAAGACTGGCGCTTTTGCACATTCAGTCTATTATTTTTAAAAAGGTATATCTAATATGGAATGATAATGATGATAAAATATTAATATGAAAAATATGGAATGTAGCGGTGTAATTTACAACTTGTTAATAGTACTGTACGATAATAAATCAAATGTCAAATTGGACATAGTTGGTATGCCTTTGTTTTAATTTGTGTAGTATACTTAGGCTACGCTCACACTGCAACCGACTTTTTCATCCGGTCTCATCAGAGAAATTCGAACGCGGCCAAAGTTTGTTTACATTCGGGTGAAATCGGATGAAATCGTGTCCATATTACGCTTAAAGTGTTTGCAATTATACACACTAATTTTCGAAAAAGTAAACAGTTCTGATTTTCACAACTTCGCATGAAAAAAACATTTTTAAAATCAATTTTTTTTTTTCAAAAATCGTAAAAATTCGACAAAATTTCGACTTTGGCCATCTATTGCTCAGCGATGGTTTGACCCACCCTTACATTTTATAAGTCGTTAGAAGCGTATTTTAATTTCCTTTCGAACGAGGTATCGCTTAGCTCCAGCGCTTTTGCAACATTGGCAAAAAGAAATTTTGAATAAAGTGATACCTGAAAAAACACAAAATTACCGATATCTCGAAAACCTACCCATACAAAAAATTTAAAAAATATGTTTTGTGCTTGGCATATCAGTGCCAATTCACCCATATACATGAATATCTTGGTATTTTTTCAAATTACTTATTTGTAAACTAGTGTTATCATCTCTCCAACCAATATAACCATTAAACCTGGCATTTTTTCTCATATGTACATATACTTAGCGATCAAGGTTCATTCTAGAAATCCATGAGCCCCAAAGTGTAAGTAGGTGTATATATTTGCATACAAAGATACACAGATGTTTACACAAAACTTCAAAATAATCAAAAAAAAATCAAAAAAAAGCAAAAAAAAATCAAAAAAAATCAAAAAAATAAAAAAATCAAGAAAAAATCAAAAATATCAAAAATAATCAAAAAAAAGCCGTTTTTGATTACTTTTGATTATTTTTGGCTTTTTTGATATTTTCTTGATTTTTAAATTTTTTTTTAATTTTTTTTTTATTTTTTTCTGATTTTTTCTAATCGTGATCAATTAGTAATTGCTTTTTCTTGAAAGCAATTAAAATGGGTTGGGGTCAAAATTCTGCTTTTTTGGAAATTCTGCATTCATAATTCCGGAAGTCGAAACACCGGAAATCAAAATTATGGAAGTCAAAATTCTGGAATACAAAATTCTGGATAACGAAATTCTAAATTGCAAAATTCTGGAAACCAAAATTCTGAAATTCAAAATTCTGTAATTAATGATTAAAAATGCGTGTTGATAACAAAAAAAGTGCGCACTTTTTTAATTACAAATGTAATTACAGAATTTTGCCTTTAACATATAACTGGACTTGTTCTGAAGGAATTAAAAACAAATGTACCGTGCGTATTGACACACAACTTCATGGCTGTGAAATGTTATACTAAAAAAAAAAAATGAAAATTCTCATGATCCATGTGCGCATAAGAAATCGGTTGCAGAAACAAATAATCTGGTTAAAATTATGGTTCACTCGAGTTTTCTGCAGCCTAGCCAAATAATTTAGCGATCGGTAGCCATGACAGAAAAACATATTGGACATTATCTGCCATCAAGAAATGCCCTTAAGTTAAAAATTAGTAGGAAACGGAACAGTTTAAAATATTTTAAAGAGCCAACTTGCACTCTCAGGGAAAAACACCGTTCTAAAATGCAGCATCACCCAAAATAACAACTAGGTTCTTGAAATGCGAACGAAGTTAACAAAAATAGAACGTTCGGTGTTGTCATCAAAACACATAACAAGAACGTTACAACATCGCTGCATACTTCTAGGCATTTAGTCTGTAAACAACTTTAACAGAACAAATCCAACAGGGAAGATACATACTGTCATTGCTGTCATAGAACAAAGTTGCAATTAGACGCCGCCAAAGATAAGTACGCGTTTCGCAGTCAAAGCAGTGTGAGCTCGAGTCCCGGTCGAGGCAAACCACAAAACAACGTGAGAAATAATTGTCATTCCGAAGAACTCTGAAAAATTATTATTATTTTTTTTTAATTTTGTTATTTTGACCCAAAATGTTCCCGAAATAAGCCCAATACGTTCTCAGAATAAGTTAAAAATGTTCATAAATCAAGTCCAAACTGTTCATGGAACACAAAACATGTTCTTGAAAAATCCGTTCTCAAAATAAGACAATCGTTCACGAGTTAAGTCCAAACGTTACTGACAGACTTTCGTTCACGAATGTTCTCAGTTTTGGACTTGTTCCGTTCGTTTTAGAACGATTTTTTCTTTGAGTGTATTGAAAAAATAGACATTCCTTTATTATCACTTTATGTTTTGGAAGGTCAACTATTTATTTTAAGTGAGAAAGTTATTAAAGTTATGGCGAATGCATTCTTATTTTTGGAACAAAATCTTCGCTGCAGTTGTTAATTGAGAGCGACTGCTGGATTTTGGATGGTACATTTGACATTGTCCCAACGATGACGAGGCAGCTATTTTCCATACACGGAAGAGTAGAAAGACAAATTGTTCCGCTGGTTTTCTGTCTTATGACCAAAAAATCAAAGTCAATGTATATTTCTTAAATATAAGCAAATTTATTAAAATACACGACTTTGCTCAAATTTTGGGGAAAAAATTTCCAGAATTAATTCTGGAAAACGTAAATTCCGGAATTATGAAAAACCGGAATTTTGAAATACAGCCAAAAAAGGCGAAGGAAATGCGGAATTCCGATTTCCAGAATTTTGTCGACCCAGAATTTTGATTCCGGAATTTTGACTTCAGAATTTTAATTTTAGAATTTTGACCGTTTCCGAATTAAAATAATCATTACTAATTAAAAAAAACCTTCTAATCAATCAATTACTAATTACTAATCAAAATTAACAGCTCTGGTTTGAACTCGGAATCGAAAGAAACTCAAATTTCTCGTAGGTATTTGAAAGGTTTGGAATTTACTACAGAAAAGTTTAAGAGAATGCGAAAACCGATGAATGGTTCAAAATTTTGGATAACATTTTTAGCTGTATTTATATTAAGCCACATTTACACTGCACCAAATGCGTCACTTTTGGCCAAGTTTTTTAGAGACCGTTGATTCGCAGATTGAATTAGATCACCATGTTAGGTCAAATTAAATTAAATTCGTCTAATTTGGCAAACAAATTCTTTCTGCGGGCAAACATTCTCGAAATAACTTCGCCAAATGCGACGCATTTGGTGCAGTGTAAATGTATCATTGGACTCAAGAAAAAATTTAACTCAAAAATTTTGACATATCACTTTAAAAAACCGGTTGTCAAATAACAAAGTTAGAATTTAAAAACCATTAGGCCTGTTTTTGCAAGGATCGAAAAAAAAACTGTTCCGAACTCCTTTCAACAAATTTCAAGTTAAGGGGCGGAATTTTGCAATTTTTATTTTATTATATTTAATAATATTGAAAACTTAAAAAATATGTATTTTCATTTGAGTTAAAATTTTCAATTCATATTTTCAAACAAATTGTCAAATAATCATGCTTCGATTCTTCATTTTGGCTACTTGGCTCACTGTAACACTGTGCAATAGTAGCAGTAAATATTTGAACATGTCTTTGCAGATACCAATTCCATGTCGCCCAAAAAAAACGTTTACTTTATTCGTTATGGATGTTCCTGAAGATTTACCCGTTGAAGACATTCGACATGCACTTTATAAATTTGACTCAGTCGTTGAAGTTGTGCGTTTGCATTACCAAGGCCAATCTGCAACATCAAATGAAAAAGTTCAAGAAGGTAATTTGTTAAATATCATCACAATTACATATATGAATGCGTGCCTCAAATAACGTGGTAGACGACAATATATAAAATGTTTGGTAGAAGAAAAAAAAAAGTTTGAAATTGCCAGATAATAAATTTTATTAAACTACTGTTCCCTTGACCCTAAGCTGGCCTTGCCCGGCGAGGGGTCGTACGATCAAGATGAAAAATAGCAATAAAAACCCTAAAACTAAAGATACAACCATGTATACTGCACAGCAGAGGAGGAAAATGCTGGAGCAAGCGAGAACGCAACGTCGGAGGACAAACTCTATTTCATTATCAGCCGAGAGATCGACAGCGATGTCAACTACGGGTCGATTAGCTCTGGATAATAAGGGGCAATCCCCAAAGTAAGTACCGGTACAAACACAGTGAAGCCAACAACGGCTGATGCTAAACCTCCAGTAAGTGCCGGTACCGAAACCAAGTCTTTAATGTCTGTGGCAATGGCAACTACGGGTCGAAATTCACCCCAAAAGACATCTCCCAGTCGCTCTGAGTACTTGGACAAAAGAGCGGCCGCAAGGATCCTGAAGAAATACGAGGGTATTTCACAAGAGACGCTATCGCCGAATGCCAGAAAGACGGTGGAGATGGCTGAAGCTCTCTTACCCAACTTCCAAAGCAATTATGCGCCAAAGAAGATTAATGGAAATCCCTTCAAACGCCAGAGATCGGACGTGGATTTAAAACCTCATCCGAAGCGGCAGCAGAACACCCCCGTAGTGGGTAAACTCAGCTTTGCTGAAGTGACCAAGGACAGGATCCTCATAGGCGTCATTGACCGAGGTAACGAAAGCTGGGCCATCCATAGGGACCAGTGGCGGTACGTCCGGAACGCGATCGGTAATGCCCTTCTTGACTTTATGGATGAGTCTCCGGTTGCCACGCCGATAGGTTCTGATGCGGGATGGCACCAGGGCCGAATCAAGGTATTCACTTGCGAGGATGCAAAAACTGTTGCACTGTACAAGGCAGCAGCTGCAAAACTGGGTGAGTTCTACCAAGGGGCAAGAATCGAGGATGTCGACTGGAAGGACATCCCGGCTCGGCCAAGGGCAAGAGCATGGATTCCTGCCATCCCTGCTGAACCTGAGAGAATTCTCAGGATGCTGCGGATCATGAACCCGTCTCTCGCGACGAAGGACTGGAGTGTCAATATGGCTGAGGATGCGGTAGGGCCTGATAGGCAAGTGGTCTTCACCTTGAATAGGGAGGCACTCGAGCCCTTTAAACGGCGCAATGGACGAGTGCACTACGGCATGGCTCAGATCGTGATCCACGTATACCGCGGCGATGCACAGCGCGCTGCTATTTCGGCTGCACCGGAGGACTCGGGCATCGCAGTACCGGAAGAGGAGTCGGAGATGTCCGACTCGGAAAGTATGGTATCTGCCACGTCAAAAGGCGAAGGAGCAGTGTACAGCTCGGAGATGGGAGACAGCCTGCTGGACGGGGAAGACCTCAACGTCACAGTGATAGCAGTTCGTCCTGAGCGCACCAATGTTCATACTGCCAAAGTTAGTAGGGTTTCCGCCACTCCAAATCGTGGTCTGAACAAATCGTCGTTGAAAGATAAGCCTCCAGACGAGGTGGAACTCGACGATACGACGGTGGCAGGAAAGTTTGAGCGCTCTCATGTTGGTGGTGATTCAGATAAACCTGCACAAATATAAAGCAGCCTCGGCTGCTTTAATCAGTCGTCTTTCTAAAGGCGACGTAGATGTGGTCCTCATCCAAGAACCCTGGGTCAACAGCTCAAGGATTTGCGGTTTGGGGACTAAGGGTTTTAAGCTTATCCGAGCCAGCGAGGGGGGCAGGGTTAGAGCCTGTATTTTGGTTAAGTCTGAGCTGAACGCCTTTCTCTTGCCAAATTATACCAATGGTGACATTACAGCTGCCATTTTAACAGTCGACAGTACCAGCCTGACGATGGCGTCGGCCTATATGCCCTACGACGCCGAAGAACCTCCTCCACAGAGGGTGGTAAAAGAGCTGGTGGCAAATTTTTCCATGGGTCATCTTATTATCGGAACTGATGCTAATGCTCATCACGTCCAGTGGGGAATCTCCGATATAAATGCTAGAGGAGAGTCGTAACCTGGTAGTGTGCAACGTGGGTAACGAACCTACGTTCTCAATGAACATTCATTCTTCGACCACCGGTACATAGAATTAGTTCTAGACTTTGCTGTTGAGCTGCCGGTTATGAAACGCAACCCACGTAACACTAACTGGCAGCTACACAATGAAATACTATCTAGGGACCTACCAGCACTGCCCCCACAAGTCCCCTCATCAGTAGGGGAGTTGGGGGATCTGGTAAAGACCTTTTCAACGGCGCTCTTGAATGCCCTAGAGCAGGCTTGTCCAGTGCCAAAACCACGCGGTAAACATAGCCCGCATTGGTGGTCCTACGACCTGGACTCGCTCCGCAAATCATGTAGGACACAATTTAATAAGGCCAAGAGCCTTGGCACGGAGACTCAATGGCTCTAATATAAAGTTAAACTTAGGGCCTACAAGAAAGCTCTGAGGCAGGCGAAGAGAGTATCGTGAAGAAATTTCTGCACTGGGGTCGAAAATGTCGACGATACAGCGAGGCTTAGACGAGTGCTCTCAAAAACTCAAACAGCCACAAGCTATTTGCGCAAACCTGACGGATCCTTGACCAGCACGGAGGGGGAAACCCTAGAGCTGTTCTTGAATACGCACTTCCCAGGGAACTTGCATGAGGAACCCTTACCACCTACAACAAACCTGGCTGTATACATAGTATGTATATATAAGCATGAGTTATATTTTTGTGCAAAAGCGTGTATGGTCCTACGACCTGGACTCGCTCCGCAAATCATGTAGGACACAATTTAATAAGGCCAAGAGCCTTGGCACGGACACTCAATCGATAAAGATCTGACCTACACTCTAATGGGCTAGTCCAATGTAACTTTTAAGGGGCTCGAGTGCCTCCCTATTCATGGGGAAGACCACTGTATATCAGGCCCTACCGCATCCCCAACCAGAGTGACACTCCAGTCCTGCTTCGGGAGGGACGGATTCATTTTCCTTAGCATCGTGAGAATTCTCTCCGGTTCTGCAGGGATGGCAGGAAACCATGCACTTATCCTTGGCCGAGCCGGAATGTCTTTCCAGTCAACGACCTCGATTTTTGCACCTTCGTAGACTTCCCCAGTCTTGTAGCTGCTGCCTTGTACAGTGCAACAACTCTGGCGTCGTCGCACGCGACAATTTTAATCTGCCCCTGGTGCCAACCCGCCTCCGTGACCGCCGCCGAACCACCTGGAGACTCCAAATAAACGTCGATGACAGAGTTTCCGAGAGCGTTCCGGACGTGCCGCCACTGGTCCTGGGATATGGCCAAACGGTCGTTGCCTCGGACAAGAATGTTTATAAAGATCCTGTCCTTGGTTACATCAGCAAAGCTTGGTTTGCCCACTTCGGAGGTGTTTTGATGCCGTTTGGGATGGGGTTTTAACTCCACGTCCGATCTCGTTTTTCCAGGTACGCATAGCGGCGGGGAGATGTCTCTTGGGAGTCCGGACCCGTAGTTTCCATCGCGGTCGCTCCTTTTGCTGACAGCCCATTTACTGCTTCTCTTTCCTTTCGATATCTGAGGCCAGGTCGTGAGACCATTGCCACAGGCGTTGAGAGGCTGGTTTTCTTACCAGCGGTTGATGGAAGTTCAGCATGCGCCATTGTCCGCTTAGCTGCGTAGGCTGGCTCACTCTTGCTTGATAGAGATTTATAGGTTGACCGACCCGTAGTTGCCATCGCTGTCAGTCCCCCGGTTGATTTGGAAGTGGAGGTTGTCCTCCGCTTTCGCTTGTTGTTGTTAACAGCAAAAACACTTCCTGAAAGTTTTGGGGAGTGATGCCGACGTTGACAGTCCTTGGCCGGATATGAACCCGGTACGCTGCGGCACTGGCCGACTGTCGTGGTAGCTATTTGGTATGACCAGTGGAACCTTGTAGGTCATGTCATCCCTCCATACATGAGGAAGGAGAAGATGGGTAATGCGAGGTGAGAGGTACATATATATATATATATATAGATACTCTCTGAGGCGGCCCGGTATCAGAGAGGCTCCGTTCGACTACAGCCACGATTTGCCTCCCTTCTACAAACGTCCAATGGGCACGGTATCGCATAACACCCTGGATTGGGACGGGCGTAGCCAGGGGAAAATGCCCCAACCTAAGCCAAATGTCCTGTTCTGCGTTTTTTAAGACAAAATTAATCTTTGTCCTCGAGGACATTTGGAGAAAATTCTGAAACAACGAGGACTTTTCAAAGAGAATTCTCGTAAAAAACGAGGACAATTTGGGAAAAAGGCGGGAAAAAGGAGTATCAATGAAAATTTTTATAAATAAATTAAAGAAAAAAACTTAGCCAATTTCCTCGAAAAATTCTCGAGGACAAAATGCTGAAACAATGAGGACTTTTCAAAGATTATTCTCTTAAAAAACGAGCACAATTTGGGAAAAAAGGAGTATCAATGAAATTTTTTATAAAAAAATTAAAAAAAAAAAACTTAGCCAATGTCCCAACCTAAGCCAAATGTCCTCGAAAAATTCTGCGTTTTTTAATAAAGAATTAATCTTTGTTCTCGAGGACATTTGGAGAAAATGCTGATACAACGAGGACTTTTCAAAGAGAAAAAAAGGAGTATCAATGAAAATTTTTATAACATGAGAAACCAAAAAATAATACTTTTAAAGTATCTCTAAACATTCATGTCAATAAATATGTCCTACTTTTTTTTCAAAAAAATTTCCTTGTTTTTTCATTGATTTTTGAGAAATTGTCCTCGAAAAAAGACTTAAAAAAATTTCTGGCTACGCCCATGTTTGTCGTCGCGCCAGAGAGTCTAGGCTCTCTCGTGATGTAGTACCATGCGGAGCTATGATCACAAGGGTAGCTGTTGCTATCGGCTTAAGCCCTCGTACCGCGGCAAGGTGTCCACCCTTCGTGAGGGATGATGATGATGATTTGACGTTAATTCTGAGCTAAAAATATAAATTTTCTTTGTGCAAGCCAGCCTAAGAAGTAAACAGGATTTCCTAAAGTTAATGAACACAAAAAATATTTATGAATTGTAAGCATGAACCAAGCAAACACATTGTAAGTTTAAAGACATTGGCGCATAATCATAGTCCTAAGTTAGTGTACACTTTAGTAAGAGTAATATGAAAAAGTTGAAGTGCACTTCTTTTTTAAGTATATCATAGTCAGTTTAGTGCCATGCTCTACCAAGTAACAATGGTAATGTAGTTCTATGTAAAAATGGTAATGCAGTGCGCCACAGTAGCGTAGCGGTTAAGACGTCGCGCTAGTAAGCGTGGGGTTCGAGTTCGATTCTTGGCAATTTCTTTGAGTAGTTTTTTTTTACATTTATTTTTTGTTTTTAAATAATTAATTTTTAATAAGATAAGTTAATAAAATTTAGAATAATGCAATGCAGAAACGCGCTACTATTTTTTTTATGAAGAATCTATTAGAAATTGCCGTAAAACATGTGTTTGGACGCTGGAGACACAAAAGACTCGCCAATATGCATGTTAAAAAGGATAAAATAAGGTAAAAAAAATAAAAATAAAAATAAGAAAAAGTAAGATAAACTAAAATAAAAAAATAAAATGAAATGAATTAAAAAAAAAAATAAAATTAGCAAAATAAAATAAAACAAAATGAGTCATAAATAACTTCCATGAGTCATAAATGAATTTTCCTTGAGTAATGAATGACTCTTCCATGAGTAGTAAATGACTATACCAAAAGTTATAAATGGCTCTTCCAAAAGTCATAAATGACTTCCATGAAGCATAAATGACTATACCAAAAGTTATATATGTATGACTCTTCCATGAATCATAAATGACTCTTCCATGAGTCGTAAATGACTCTTCAATGAATCATAAATGACTCTAATATAAGTCATAAATGACTCTACCAAAACTCATGAATGACTTCCATGAGACATGAATGACTCTTCCATTAATCATATACGACTCTTATAGGCTCTTGTTTGAGCCAAATAGGACTCTTAGGAGTTTATTTTTATGATGAATAAGGGCATCATGTACGAGCAAAAAAAAATTTGACGGAGTCGTTTTTTTTAAATTCTATTCATTTGTAGCAGTTGTCGAAATTTTAAAGAAATTATCACAGCATGAAAAATAAAAGTATTTTTATTTAAAAGTAAGATTATTTTTTACTATTTATACCAAATTTTAGCAAGATCTAAAGAACAAAACGCTATATATGACAGATTTTATCAACCTCAGTATATTTAGCAGCGGCTTTATTAACAGCTATTCGCCGCTCTAACTTTAGCAATGGTTCTAACTGAAAAAACCGACTTTAACTCGACTATGAATAAGATGAAGTATACTTTTCTTTAAAGTATGCTCTAATTTTATTTGGCGCATACCTTAAGTTGACTATGATTATGCGTACGGTGACCATACTTTTTTTCTGAAAAAACAGAACTCTTTTTTACTCAAAGCTTGGTATTGTCCTCACGTGAAAATTTCGCTACTCGCTTATAAACTATTTGACGTTACACTTTCAATGATTGGAATAAAAAAAGTGTTCCTGATTTGCATAACGTAATCATCTTTTTGCAGTAAAAAAATGTTGTCAACGTCTGTAAAACATTGAAAGTGTAATCTCAAATAATTTCAACTAAACTGCATCAATTAAAAGTCAGTAATATTTGTGAATAGTATTTATTGATGGTGAAAGACATTTTCCTTGTTAATATAAAACCTAGAATAACTGGTTTGTTTGTGCTAAGAAAGTTCAACTATGATTTTGCGTCTATCTCGGCTGGTATGTAAACTCTGACCCTCATATTCATAAAAAATAAAATTCGTTTATATTTTGATTAATTCCTCGCTCCCAACGAAGACTAACTCGGTTCAGTTAGCGTGGAAGGCTAACATGGTCCGTTCTCTGCGTCGAAGACTAACACACTTCAGTTTTCTGAGTCGAAGACTAACACACTTCGGTTTTCTGCGTCGAAGACTAACACACTTCGTTCTCTGCGTCGAAGACTAACACACTCCAAATAAAATTCGTTTATATTTTGATTAATTCCATTTTCGAATGGTGTTTTGTTTGCTTCTAAACACGCTAGGATAACACAGTGTTTGCTTTTGGTGGAAACAGCGTATAACTTTACAGAGTTATTACATTTGTTAAAAGGGTTGCCGGTACAAAAAAGCAGAACAAAAACAGAACATTTGCTTAAAAAAAGAACATTTCTGTTATTTTCCTTAGAAAAAAAAATGCGCAGAACAAGCTTCTTAAAAACAGAACTGTTCTGCCAAAAACAGAACGGATGGTCACCGTAATTATGCGCCATATTGTGTAAAACTACCTTACATATTAAACACAGCCTTAAGACAAAATACTCTTAGTACTAAATGCAACAGTGTAAAATATAAAATAGAAACCAGCAACACTAGTAACGCTTAAAATCGAAACGGCCATTATAAAAGAATAAACCGAGTGACTCGGACGTTTATAAAATAACTCTCGTCTTTTAGCCTCAGGTGTGGCAAAACAAAGTTAAATTAAATAATGATTTTATACAAAAAAATTAAAATCGTTGAACAATAAAAAACTAAAATGGCATCAGGCTGGAACAAACAGGCTCTGATTGAAGCTTTGAGAGCTCTTGAAATTGACTTTTCACAGACCGCAACTCAAGGCAAATGGAAATGGCATCCGAAGAAGACATGGATGAGCTCGCTGGAAATGCTACGATGACGCAAATGAAAAAGGAAAGCTAATCGATGTTCACAATGGTACTCCATCAGGAGGAAGTACCTCTGATGTGGCAAATCAACCAAGGTGTACAGTAGCCCGGATCGGTCCCCATACAAAAAAAAAGTTTTTCCAGTCCACCCCTAGGACTAAAGATATTTTGAAGGCGATCCGAAAACATTTTTTTTTTTGCCACGCTGTGAATCTAAGAAGAAATGCAAGTTTTCAACAATATCTTTCTCTTTTTGATGCTGGCAGTCCGGCTAGTTTCATTAGGCAATCCTGTGTGCCCGCTAATGCCAGGAAACATCGGAAAGTGCCGCAGAAAAATTACAGAGGCTTTGGGGGAAGGAGATTAAAAATTATTTATGGGACAACATGTGTTATAAAAACTGAAGGAAAGTATAAAAATATTTTTATTTATGTTTTGTCAGACGTTGCAATGTCTGTGTTCGTTATCTTGGGGCGAAGTTTTTTAAAATCATTCAATATTACTTTAACTAATAAAAAAAATTAAATTTAATAAAACTGAATTATCGAATTTGAATAAAAGAAAAGAAATCACTTGCAATTCCTTGATGAGTACGATATATTTAAATGCAAGGCAGAAATTGCAATTGGATATTAGTCATGAGTTAGACAAAACATGTCAAACCGATATAAGGTCATTAATACAAGATACTTATCCTAATACAGTAAATGTTACATTTAACCCGCTTAAGTATGAAATGAAAATTCATCTTACAACGAACGTTCCGTTTCACTGTTCGCCTAGGCGCCTTTTATTTCGGAACGTAGTAAGGTTCAAGATATTATTAATGAGCTACAAGCTGAGGGAATAATACGGCCGAGTAATTCACCGTATGAGTCCGCCATTGTACTTGTACGGAAGAAAAATGGTCAAACACGTTTATGCGTTGACTATAGAGGGTTGAACAAAATAACAGTGAGAGATAACTATCCATTGCCACTTATTGACGATTGCATAGAATATTTGGAAAATAAAAAATTTTTTTCAATATTAGACTTAAAAAACGGGATTCACCAAATTAGTGTAGCTGCCGATTCCACGGTTTAAAACTTAACTTGCGGAAATGTCGGTTTGGATTTCGACGATTGAATACTTGGGTTACACACACGGTTGCCCTTTTGGTCCATTTCGGACCAAAATTGGTCCTTTTTTAATGTTTGGTCCACTTGTGCACATTTTTCAGATTTGGTCCTTTTTGTAAACCGGTCTGCCCGTGTGCACAAGTATTAGTGTGTGATCGGATTTAAGAGCACAGATCATTTCGATGATACAGCCAATACAGACAACAACCCACCCGACCAAGAATCCTATGTTCGTTTAACATCGGAGATTTATGATAGTTTCTCGTTACTTGAAAGTTCGGTAGATATAAGAGTCTCGGGCTTAAAGCTGGAGTTATTGGTGATGTTTGTCGTAACGCTGTAGTCGTATCCAATCAGCTGATTCGACCAACCTTATGGGATTTAATGCAATCGATTATTGGTGTCATATCGCAACGCTAAGGTCGTAACCGGATCGTAGCCAACCAATTGGTTTTTGGTTTCCCGCGGTAACGTAAACAGCTGATTACCTTTTTTGTTCATTTAATTTATTTGTTTTGCATTCATTTTTCGAATTTATTGCTTTTTGCTATTTGGTGAGTTATCATTGTAAATTTTTTAAGAAAATATTAATTAAGATTGTGTTCATAGCTGAGTTTTTGCAGTCAATCAGCTGTTTACGGTTACCGCACCAATAATCGATAAAAATGTATCGCATAGGGTTGCGTTAGGGATACGACTACAGCGTTACGACAAACATCACCAATAATTCCAGCTTAAAACGGATGTTAGAGAACTTAAGGGAATTGCGATAGTTTCTCGTACCTTGAAATTTCGCTACATATAAGAGTATCGGGTTTTAAATGGATGTTAGCGAACTTAAGAGAATTGCGACAGTTTCTCGTAGCTTGAAAGTTCGCTACATTAAGAGTCTCGAGTTAAAAACGGATGTTAATTTTTTTCTCTGCCACCTTCATATCTTTGTCAAATAAATGAAAAATTAATTAAATTATTAACGCTGATATAGCAGAAGCTCTGTGGCCTTCCTTGGAACTGTATAAATAAGTGGAGAAATGGGAAGGACTTGTTTGGAAATCAAAGTAAGTGTTTTATAGCCTTCGAATATAAATTCAACTCAATCTAACAATTTTTTTCTTTCTTAAACCGTTTTCAGGATTTTTTCCTGTATGGCTATATTGGGAATCTAAATACTCCAGGGTGACTTTCCATCAAGATCCTTAATCCAAACAGTCGGTGCCGTCGCATATTGAGCACTCTCTGCTTGCCGACATACCTGCATATTTTAATATTATTTTAAACGCATTTGTCCTATGTACATTAATTAACTATGTAGTTCTATCTATTTGCAATATGTTTGTGATTAAAACTATATAAATTATGTATACCCTGAAGTAAATTAAATAAAATAAATGAAATTATCAAAAAATATGTATTAATTAATTAACTTTGAATGTGAAACGAGGTGGCGTTAGCGTAAACGTTCTCGAACCGTTTTCGATACTGTTTTAGGTATTTTCTCGATAGCAAAACGCATGGAAAACATACATATTAGTTTGCGACCCGTTTTCGATACTGTTTTAGTTACATTCTCGATAGCAAAACGCATCGAAAACATATTAGTTTGCCACCCGTTTTCGGTACTGTTTTAGGTACCTTCTCGAAACGGATATCGACAAAGTGATACTTTTACGATAGTTTTGAGGAACCCGTTCTCGATACATTTGTCAGGAAAATTATTGTCAAAGCTTCGAAAACTTAAGTATTTTCGTGAGCGTTGGTCGGGTGGGAATTGCCATCCTGAGCAATCAACTTTAACGCTCACTATATATAAATGTATAGGCCAGGGTCTGAATTCTCTGTGAGTTTTGAAATGTACACTTTTTTCCATAAATTTTAAATAATAAAAAATGTAAAATTTCAAAACTCAGTTAGAGAATCCAGACCCAGTTAATCCTAGTGTTAAAAGGGCTAATGAAAAAAGTAATCACGGCGGTATACCAGCAGGTTATCATAACCTGTAACGAGATTTTTGCCAAGCTTCTCTTTCCAACATGTGGTGTGTTGCTTTGAGTTTCTCCTACAAGTTGGCGGGAGTTTGCCAAACTACTGCCGAGGGGCGACCCCGTTTAGAAAAATTCTTTTTCTAAATAATTTTTAATGTTACTTTTGCCGGGCATTGATCCGCCACGACTTGGTGTAGAAGGCCGAACACTTAACCGCTACACCAGGGCGGCCGCTACACAACAATTTTGTTCTTTTGGGTTTATTATGACATTCATAATCACCTTCGTTGCATTACTGAAAGTACTAGATAACGTCGCTTCTTGCCAAAAGCTTGCATGTCCCAAAATCTAAACTAAGTTTAAAAGTTGATTGTTTCGAAACTTCTTAGGCGGCGATATGAAGTATTGATTGAGAGTAAAATTTGAGAAAATGGATGACGATGAAACGGAAGTTATGGCACGGAAATAGAAATTGTAGCCGAATTTCAGGCGTATGCTGCAGACTTTCAGGCGTTTTTCTTATATCTCGGGAACCGCTCAACCAATTTGGATTAAATTTGGCATTATAGATAGTATGATTCATTCTAAGATCATATTCGTGGGTGTTGCCACTTGGGGCGGTTCACAGGGTTGCTTCCTATCTCAATTTTTTTTAAATATAGAGTAAGATATGCCAATATGGGTATCAAATGAAAGGTATTTTCGACCGTATTCCAAATACGTAAATCTCAAGCAGGGTTGTCACTTAGAGTTGCCACCTACCGCATTTTATTTATTTTTATTAATATCTTGGGAACCGTTTGACCGATGTGGATAAAATTTGACATTATAGATAGTATGATTCATTCTAAGATTACATGCGTGGGTGTTGCCACTTGTGGCGGTTCACAGGGTTGCCAAATGTCTAAATTTTTTTTTAAATATTGAGCAAGATATGCCAATATGAGTATCAAATGAAAGGTATTTTCGACCGTATTCCAAATATGGAAATCTCAAGAAGGGTTGCCACCCAGGGTTGACTTAACCGCATTTTATTTATTTTTCTTCATATCTCGGGAACCGCTCGACCGATTTGGATAAAGTTTGACATTATAGATAGTATGATTCATTCTAAGATTATACGCGTGGGAGGCGGTTCACGGGGTTGCCACCTATCTAAATTTTTTGTAAAGATTGAGCAATATATGCCAATATTAGTATTAGAGTGGTTAAACAATTTTTTTTTTGGAAAATCTAAAACGCTACCCCGAAATATGGTTCCTTGTGACAAAAAAGAGGATGCTATTTTTTTTTGAAAAGCTGAAACATAGGAAGCTCCTGTGAGCGAACCGTTTTCAATTTCGAAACATATTTTCAGGGTTTAAATCCTTTCTACTCATCCAAGAAAACAGAATAACAACACACAAAAACCCAAATTTTTACTGCACTTAAACATGTTAAAATAAAATTAAAATTGCAAGCATCTCATTTTTTTTATAAAAACGAGTAGCGCGACCTCTAAACCACCTTTAAAAAAGAAAAAAAAAAAAATAGCAGCCTCTTTTTTGTCACAAGGAACCATATTTCGGGGTAGCGTTTTAGATTTTCCAAAAAAAAAAATTTTTAACCACTCTAATGGGTATCAAATGAAAGATATTTTCGGTCGCATTTCAAATATGACAATTTCTAGCAGGGTTGCCAGCTAGGTTTGCCCCCAAACCGTATTTTATTTATTTTTCCTTATATCTCGGGAACCGCTTTGCCGTTTGGCATTCAATTTGGCATTATTGGTAGTATGATTCATTCTAAGACTATATACATGGTGGTTGTCACTTGGGGCGGTTCAAAGGGTTGCCACCTATCTATTTTTTTTTTTAATATTGAGCAAGATATGCCTATATGGGTATCAAGTGAAAGGTAATTGCGACCGTGTTCCAAATATTTAAATTTCAAGCAGGTTTGCCACCTAGTGTTCCTATCTTTCTTCGTACAACTCTCTTTTCTATCTCCCTCCCTTTTGCTCTTCATTGCCCTCTTTCCTTCTACCACGCCCCTCTTCCTCTATATCCCATTCGTATTGGCCCCTGTTAATTTAGGCCTATTTCTACCCATGTACCAAATTTTAAGGAAAACGCACCATATATAAGATATTTTCGAATGGATCGTTTCCCTGGTCCACTTCCCGGAAGTAAGATATTGTGAATCTAAACCATTCTCGAATGCATCTTATTCATATTTCGTTATTTTTGAACTTAAGAAGTTAACTTCTTTCACGTGTACTGGCTACCCGCGGTTTTTTTTTTAATTATCATTTTATTCAAGATGTTTATATAACATAGATCATTAAATAGTTAATCAAGAGGACTAAATGTAAAGGTCGAAAAAATGGTACATTCATGTTTCTGGCAACCGACGACAATATATAAAAAGGTTGAGCTATTTTAACTATATACACTGAACCAAAAACGTACATGTTTTGTACGAACAAAGTTTCATAGAAGTTCACGCTGATTTTTTCTTAGAGTCTAAGAAAAATTTCATATATTTTAAGAAAAGTTTCTTATTATATATGAAAAATACGCTAAATTTTATTAACGTCAGAACTTCGTTCATAAAATATAAGAACTAAAATTCATTAATTTTTTAGCTGAACTTGTCCTTAAATATGACGAATTTGTTCTTAAATTTTAAGAAATTACGTACGTACCATTTTTTTACTATGATTATAAGAACTTTTTCTAAATATTTAGAACTTGTTTCGTAGATTTTAAGAACTATTTCTTATATTTTAGGAAAGCGTCATCGATTGAACCAAAACATTCTTAACTAGAGCAGACAGCTGCCACTGTTTAAATTTTTTTTATTAATACAATTTATTGAAAAGATCGTGTGTTAAAAATTAAACATATAGTAATTATGTATATTAAAAAAAAAGAAAAAGAAACAAGTTCGCTATTATGAAGTGTAGTGTGTGATAAAGACTTGTTAAGTCCCGAGAAATTAACCTAAAAAGAACCCACATAAGAAGACATCTGGAAATAAACAAAAAGACTTCAACCTCAACTGAAGCAGCATCATATTAAGCTGCAGCCGTACCAGAGCGACATTATGCAACAACACCAACTTCAGCTGAAGCACAATTACATATGTTACTTATTTCAGCCCTCCTTTTATACATACAAACTCCTTTTGCTAATGAATGTTTAACTTTAATTATTTTTTTTTATGAAAATACGTTACCTTTGTAAAAGAAATAAGTATGTCAATTACAATAAAACATTCCAACTGAATTTCATGATTTTTAAAATTCAAGAATGGATCCATACATTCTAAGAATGAGTTCGTAAAATTTAGAATGCATTCATACAATCTGGGAATCAGTTCGTAAAATTTAAGAATTGATTCATACATTCTAGGAACGAGTTCCTATAATTTATGAATGGACTCATCCATTCTAAGAATGAGTTCGTAAAATTTAGAATGGATTCATACAATCTAGGAATGAGTTCATAAAATTTGAAATGGATTCATACATTCTAAGAATGAGTTCGTAAAATTTATGAATGGATTCATACAATCTAAGAACGAGCTCGTATAATTTATGAATGGATTCATACATTCTAAGAATGAGTTCGGTAAATTTAAAATGGATTCATACAATCTAGGAATCAGTTCGTAAGATTTAAGAATGGATTAATACATTCTAAGAACGAGTTCGTATAATTTATGAATGGATTCATACAATCTAAGAAGGAGCTCGTATAATTTATGAATGGATTCATACATTCTAAGAATGAGTCGTATAATTTATGAATGGACTGACATATTCGTTCGTATGAGTTCGTACAATTTAATAATCTTTTCATACATTCTATGAATAAGGTCGTACAATTAATAAATGGTTTGTCATATTCTAAGAATGAGTTCGTACAATTTAAGAATCTTTTCATACGTTCTAAGAATGAGGTCGTAGTATGTATTGACATATTCTAAGAATGATTTCGTAGATTGTAAGAATGAGTTCTTGGATTTTAAGTATTATTATTAAAATTTAGTTTGACATGAATATTTACGAATTTTTGTTCTTAAATTCTACGAAAACGTTCTTTGGAGAGCTTTTAATGAAAAAAATTCGTAAAATATATGTACTTTTTCGTAGAAAATATGTACTTTTTTGGTTCAGTGTACTAGTTAAAACAATAATAAATTCAGTTTGGACCACTATTTCTCGTTTTGGTCCTTTTTCCTAAAAATATTGGTCCACCGTTTTGATTTGGAGTGGCAACCGTGGTTACACAGTCTCTCCTGCCGGTCTGGCACCTAGTGATCCACACATTAATGCCATAAAGAACTATCCCTTCCCGAAAAACTTAAAAGAGCTTCAATCGTGTGTCGGTTTATTTTCATATATTAGACGATTTATACAATCATTTTCGGAAATCGCGAGGCCCTTACTAAACATGTTGAAAAGGAACAGTAACTTCAATTTTGACAAAAGTTGTGTTATAGCTTTTGATGAAATAAAATCTAGACTCATAAAGTCGCCTATTTTAGCGATATATAATCCTGAAAAAGAAACAGAATTACATTGCGATGCCAGTGCTTTAGGTTTTGGAGCTGCTTTACTACAAAAACACAGTGATGGAAAGTTTCATCCGGTGTCATATTTCTCAAAATCAACTACGGGGGCCGAAGCTAAATATCACAGTTTCGAATTAGATACGCTTGCCATAATCTACGCCTTAAGACCCTCATACAGTTCCGTGTGAACGTGAGCGTGAAAGAGTGGAGACTTTCTATTGCGTACGCAAAGGAAAAGAATTCCAAATCAATTCTTTTGTGCGTTCACGCACATCTGTCAAATGACTTCAACTCAGACCTGTTAATAATTGATTAGTAATCGGTAATGATTAGCATTTCATTGATTATTTTTTGAGAAGCCACCTAATGATTGATTACCAATTACTTTCACTTTTTAATGATTATTTTTTCAATTGATTAAAAAAAAAATCAAAAAAAATCAAAAAAATTGAAAAAAATCAAAAATTCAAAAGTAATCAAAAATAATCAAAAGTAATGATTACTTTTGATTACTTTTGATTTTTTGATTTTTTTTGATTTTTTTCCAGTACTGTTGTAGAAAAATATGTTCATACATAAATATTCACTTGCACAAACATACAAATGTATAGGTGAAGCAAGAAGTAACGGTGTAATCCCAACAACAACGACGGAGGCGTTGAAATATGTTGTGCAAACACAATTATATAGTTATATGGGTGATTCAGCAACTGGAGCTGACATATGGCAAACAAAAGGTGTTCTAAAAGAGGCTGCACTATTTTTCCACACACCATTAATATCGTCCGGTCCGGTTGAAAGGCTGTTTTCTTTTGCTGAAATTATTAATGCTCCAAAGCGTGGGTCATTATCTGACATTTCTTTTGAAGCACTTACATTGCTAAAATCAAATTTTAACTCCTAAGTATGGACGTGCTGTATCTGCCGAACGCTCAACACAAATACTTTATATGAGTGAACGGCGAAAATTTGCGTGTCGATACGCACTCATGTCCACCTACATGAATTATTTTTAAACTGAATACCGTTATTGTTGACTATTTGTGTTATTGTTCTTTAATTGTCATTACATTATTACTTACATATTATTCACAAATATTACTAAATAGCATTACTTAAACAAAAATGAATAAAAATAAAACGATTCTACTTCTACTATTCTCTACTCCAACAAAATGACTACGTCGTCCATTTTGGCCGAAAGTTATTAATCCCGGACCTCTCTCTATGGATAATAACCACTTAATTTTTGCACAATTGATCATTACTAGTCTCTTTTGGGCATACATATGTAGTTGGTATGCCCACGTTTTACTTTGTGTAGCAAACTTGTAAGTGTTCGAATAGAACCATCCGACCGTACCCATAGGGTTTTAAACGAGAAATGCACGACACTACCCGTTTAGATATAAAAGGGACAAATTTTCACCACTACAACGCATATAACCATCAAACCTGGCATTTTTTCTCATATGTACATATACTTAGCGATCAAGGATCATTCTAGAAATCCATGAGCCCCAAAGTGTAAGTAGGTGTATATATTTACATACAAAGATACACAGATGTTTACACTTTTAACAACAAAACTTTAAAATAATCCAAAAAAAATCAAAAAAATAAAAAAAAATCAAAAAAAATAAAAAAAAATCAAGAAAAAATCAAAAGTAATCAAAAAAAGCCGTTTTTGATTACTTTTGATTATTTTTGATTTTTTTGATTTTTTCTTGATTTTTGAATTTTTTTTTGATTTTTTTTGATTTTTTTTTGATTTTTTCTAATCGTAATCAATTAGTAATTGCTTTTTCTTGAAAGCAATTAAAATAATCATTAGTAATTAAAAAATTTTCTAATCAATCAATTACTAATTACTAATCAAAATTAACAGCTCTGCTTCAACTCTCCAAAAAATGTAAAAAAAAATCACAGTTTGGCGTGGTAATTGCCAAATTTCAACACTCACTTGCGAAGGGTTTGTGTCCCTTTGCGTTCGCACACAATTCACTGTGAGATAGTAAAATAAGCATTTCAAAGCATATTTAACACTGTCACTTAAGTTTAAATGCAGTAATATCAAAGATATTTTAGTTGTTTATCCAATTACGGATGATTTTTTTTGGAAAAGTGGAGTAATATCAACATATTACACAAAAGAAAATTGTTCACGCTCACCCACGTTCACGCTCAAAAATAAGTGTATATAGGGCTTTAAGGCGATGGGGCATGTCGATGCTTTAAGCAGATGTCACGTAGCCGCTGTTCTAGATGCAAACGATGTCGATTTTCAAATACAAGTAGCTCAGTAGGTCGATTCCCTAACTATTTTATCGTCAAGTGTTAGCGTTTATTCTGTTTAACGCCATTTTTATCGCTTTTCCCTATTCCTAAGTGTTAACCACACTAAAAGTCGATAAGCTCGATCAGCTGTTTTCGCTAACACTTTTATTGTAGCTAGTTATCGCGGATTAATTTGATGGTGTTTAAAAGTGTTTAAGAGAAAATAATAAATTTAAGTTGAAATAAAAATGTCTTTTGAGTTTGTGGCGCTTTATTTGGTGCGAAATATTGAAAATATGGAAATGCGTTAAAGGCAAGTTAGAGAATCAGCGTTTCGTTAAGAGCAAACGCCAAACCCTGGCGAAAACCTAAACGCTTGGCGAGTGGTTAAAAGTTAGGGAATCGGGCTACAGTAGTGGAATTCAGTAACTTTAAACAATACTATGAAACGGGTTGTTAGCTTAGCAATTTCGTTGTTTGCACTATCGATTCGGGGATTCAGTAGCTCTTCCTTAACAATTAACAATAGGCGAATGTCTCAGGTGAATTATAGCACAATAGGTGATTGTCTCAGGTGAATTATAGCAAACAGTAGCTGATTCTTAGCTAAGCATAGAACCAATATTCCTTAACAACTACCAATAGGTGATTGTCTTAGGTAAACATAGCAAAACGTAGCAGATTCGCAGCTAAGCATAGAAACAAAAGGTGATTGTCTCAGATAACACATAACAAAACATAGAAGTGTCTCAGCTAAAATATATTAGAAAAGTACTGAAGTCCACTACAGGAACGCGATGAAAACATAAAAACGTTAAAAAGACGCATGGAAGAAGGTGATGTTAAAGATTTTGATTTAGAAGACGGGTTAGTTTTTAAATTAAAGGAAAATGGAAACTAAGTTTTATACGTTCCATCCGAAATGGAAGATAATGTCATTAGACTTATGCATGAGAAAATAGGGCACCAAAACTCACGATAAAATTTATAGGCATTACTGGTTTCCAGGTATACGAAAAAATAAAGGATTTTATTCATAATTGTCTGAAATGCATTATGTTCGACACAATTCACGTTGACCATTTTGGGTCGTTGCCATCAATCAAGTCAAAAAGAAAACATATTTTAGTTGTAATTGACGCATTTACAAAGTTTGTCAAATTATATCCAACAAACTCCACTAGCACACGTAAAGTGACTTCCGCCTTGGATAAATGCTTCAGTTATTATAGCCGTCCAATTTCTGACAGAGGGAGTTGTTTAACATTCCTAGAATTCCCACAGTTTTTGTTGAAGAGAAACATATCCCATGTTAAGGTTGCAGTGGCATCGCCTCAAGCTAATGGCCAAGCCGAAAGGGTTAATAGAATAATAAATTTAGCCCTATTTTTTCTTGAATCTAGCCCCAAAAATATTTTGTTCTGGCTACAATGATTGTGGTAAAAAAATATGTTTTCAAGATAAGCTAAACATTTTATCATTTTCGTATTTTCACTCATATGTGCATATCCCTTAAGGCTCACTTGCACAACGAAAAGTTATATTTTTAACTCAGAGTTAATGTCAAATGAGAGGTTAAACTCATACGTTTCTGACAACTTTTCGAATTAACTCTTAGTTAAAAGATAATTCGGTGTCGACAAGTGGGCCTAAGAACCTTTTAAAAGAAGTGGTCTTCTTGCACTAAACTCTTCAATTGTCTTCTTTTTTGAATTCCAATCTTCTAAGGTGCCGTTATAACCAGAAATGAAGTTTCTGAAAAGCTGGAACGACGTGAATTACAAGCAGCTGTGATCCGAATAACTTTGGCTTCTATGGACGATTACAACATATTACTTCACAATGGGTTGAACTTTTATGATGCCACATTCTTCCCCACAGAGGCAAATCTACAAATGAAAGGTGCAAAAATTGACTTTAAGAAACGGTATTTACATAAATTGTTTATTTTACAGCAGACTAGCGCACATTTTTATAAAATATGTAATTTATTTAGAATTTTCGATGGAAATATGCCCAGCCGTGTTCGTGACTTACTTCCTGTTTTCGATGCAACTGGTTTTTGTAAATTACCTCCACCTGCAAGTAAACTCATTAAACCATCCAGGAGCATAAAATAATTATTTTCTGTTAAGTTATTGCCTCTTAATTAATACACTATTATCAAAAACAACAACTTATTCTATACAAAATAATTAATATACGTTTATTTGAAAATTATTAAATTAGCATTCCAAAAATTATATGCACGTTATTTAAATTGTTTTATTGTTTGTAACACTGGCCGACATATTTTCATATCCTTAATATGATGGACTGCCCAGAGGAAACTGAATACATCAGTTTTATCGGGTGCGAAAACTACTCGTAAAAATATTTTTTATTAATAATTGCCTAACCGGTTATAACCGGGCTTTGTTTTTGGAAGCTACAAAAATAAAAAAGGAATAAAATTAAAGAAAAAAAAACTTTTTTAAAAAAAAGCTTTTAGTATTGGTTTATAAAATTAACTAAAAAGTAAAAAATAAATTGACTGTAAAGGAATATAACACTTTATAAGTTCATTGTAACCTTTAAAGATAATTTGGCTTCTTCGTCTGCCACAAAATAATTCCATATTGTACATAATTATATATTTCTAACATTAAAACTTTACACCTAAATTATTAAATCTTCTTCTTTTATTATTAATAAAATTAGGAATGTGATATATACTGGAAGATTTAATAATTTAGGTGTAAAGTTTTAATGTCAGAAATATATAATTATGTACAATATGGAATTATTTTGTGGCAGACGAAGAAGCCAAATTATCTTTAAAGGTTACAATGAACTTATAAAGTGTTATATTCCTTTACAGTCAATTTATTTTTTACTTTTTAGTTAATTTTAAAACCAATACTAAAAGCTTATTTTTAAAAAAGTTTTTTTTTCTTTAATTTTATTTTTTACTTTTTAGTTCGGTTTATCAACAAGAGCAATAATGTAGCAGCGACATCAATCGGCTGCTAGCAGTAACAGAAACCATAGAATCTTTTACAATAAAGCCGCGTGGTTAATAAAGTTACTTTTGGGATATTGGAATAAAGACTAAACTAAACGATAAATGTGCTTCGATGTTTCAATTTTATTTTTTTTTTTTTTTGGCAAAAATGTAACACTATTGGGGCTTTGCCCATATACTTTCTTGACATAAAAAGAAAAAAAAATAATAATAATAATGTGAGAAAAATGTAGGTATATACATTTTACAATATTTCTATATCACAATTTTCTATATCTGGCTCTGAGCTATCATAAATGTTAGATGTGTTGAACTAAGTTTATTTATTTTTGCCGCGTGACAACCAAGTTTCGTATGTACATGCATTTAATGCAAATGCGTCACAGCAACAGCGGCACAATCAACTATATGAGAGCCAAGTGTAAAATGCTTCTTCTTATGCTTTTCATGCATACAAAGTTGAAAGTTGGCAACTTTTGCATGTTAGATGTCGCTCGTGATGCGCAATGTGTCGTTCTCTACCTATATACCCACGTTCAACTCATCTGTCAATACATAATGCTGCGGCAAACATTGATTGTGACGCCGCTATAAAGCCGCGCGGCAAAGAGGCAATAATGTCGCAGCGACATCAATCGGCTGCTAGCAGCAACAGAAAACATAGAATCTTCTTCTAAACTTATGCGTCACAGCAACAGCGGCACAATCAACTATATGAGAGCCAAGTGTAAAATGCTTCTTCTTATGCTTTTCATGCATACAAAGTTGAAAGTTGGCAACTTTTGCATCTTAGATGTCGCTCGTGATGCGCAATGTGTCGTTCTCTACCTATATACCCACGTTCAACTCATCTGTCAATACATAATGCTGCGGCAAACATTGATTGTGACGCCGCTATAAAGCCGTGCGGCAAAGAGGCAATAATGTCGCAGCGACATCAATCGGCTGCTAGCAGCAACAGAAAACATAGAATCTTTTACAATAAAGCCGCGTGGTTAATAAAGTTACTTTTGGGATATTGGAATAAAGACTAAACTAAACGATAAATGGGATTTTTGAAATTAAGCTAATTTTTTTATGTACTGTTAGCGAAGCCTGAACGATGATGAAAATTTGCAAAATCCCATCTTAACTGCAAGTTAGTACAATATCAAAAGCAAAATTTCCGGGAATGAAAACTTTCGAATATCTCTACTCGTGCGCCACCTATCGGAATTATTTTTTTGTTATTTTGCGTGGAGGCAGAAAACTAAACGATGATGAAAATTTCAAGATCCTACCTCAACGGGAAGTTCGTTGAAAACCGAATTAATCGACACTGAAAACAGACCTTCGTAATTCCCAAATAAAGCGACTCACGCGCCACCTAGCGGGTCCAATTTTTTTTAACATTTAGAAATTAATTAAGTAATACACACGTAAAATATCAGCCCAATCGGTCCATAATTACGATTTTGAGTTTTTATTACCGCCATCTCAGCCCCACCTAGCGGATTTTTTTTTACAAAAATATTTCTTTTCATGGTAGTAATACATGTTACGAATTTCAGATAAATCGGACCATAAATGCGAATTTTGAAAATATAGCGACCCACGCACCACCTATCGAATTTTTTTTTATAATATTGCATTGTCATCGGGGTTATACATGGGTGCAGAATTTCAGATCAATCGGACACCGGGAAGTGTATCAAATTTAGCTTGCAAGATTTGATTACAGACAGCCGTCAGGTGAAACTAAATAAAAGCTTATAAATATAAAAATTGGATGTATGTATGTATGTATGTGGCTTATGGACTCCAAAACTACTCGGCCGATTTTGTTGAAATTTTGGGGATAGATTAGTAGGAGCCTGGAGAGTGTTTCCGTATAAATGGCTGGATTTGCTTGAAACTTGGTATGTAGGTAGCGTTATGCTAAGATTAATATATAGAATAAATTTTCTTCCGGAAAGTGGACCCAGGGCTGACTTATTCTAAACTATCGTAAAAATGGTTGCATTTACTTGAAATTTGGTATGTAGGTAGCGTAATGCTTAGATCAAAGTATGGGATGATTTTTCTTCCGGGAAGTGGACCAGAGCCTGATATATTCTAAACAATTATGTTTATGACTCAATGTGCTTGATATTTGGCGTGTAGCTGGCGATAATATATCTTCCGAGAAGTAGGTCAGAGACCGACCAATTCGTATGGAGGTAGAATTCTGCTTAGTTTGATACATAGAATAATTTTTCTTCTGGGAAGTGAACCAGAAAGCGGGGGGTAAATCATCATTTTCGAATGCGATATTTTTCAGTTTTTACAATTTGCTACAATAATACCTATAATTTTTATAGAATGGGTGTTCTTAAAGAATGTATACTAACTAATGTGTTTCGCGCATAAAGTTGTGTTCAATATAATAGTAGGTAAATTATTTCCCTTATTTTTCTATATGTAGGTATATCATTTCACAACATTTATCAAGATAATACCTAGACAATAATATGCCTAACAGAAAGCAATTTTGTTACCTGAGTTCACATGGACAAAGGGTTGAAAGTTTCAAACTTTGAGCCTGCAAAGTACTTGCACTAACATTTTCGCCTTTGTTTGGACGTTTTATGTTGTTACAAAAGAACATTTAAAAAATGAACTTAGCCTATACATATGCAACCACGTACCTGTATGAGGAAATCGTTTATTTGCATGAATACATATAGATAAGGGCTTAAACACCGTCTACAGTTTTTCTTTTAATTAATCGCGTACCTGCGGATAGTATATACACACCTAATGAAAAAACCAAAAATATTGTTTATCCTTTAGCATTAAGATAAATAAAAGTCCTTAAATGGTAAAATCTTATTCAGGTGTTTTTCTTTGGCGTAGCAACACACGCCGGGTATTACTAGTTTTAAATAAGCATCCCGATGATATACAAACAATTCGAAGAATAAGCATTATGCTAAAGCAGGTGAAAATATGGCTTCTTGAGTTGAACCATGACGATATTGAAGTTCTGTTACGGCCTATCACATAATTCGTCTTCCGACTTAAAAACTTTGCAACTTATTTTCATTATTTTCTTACTACTTTTTTGCTTTTTTATTTTCTCACTTGCCAATTGTTTGCTATGCAATGAACCGATGCACATACTTATTTTTATTTTTGAAGTTAACTTCTTAGGCGGCGATATGAAGTTTTGATTGAGAGTAAAATTTGAGAAAATAGATGACGATGAAACGGAAATTATGGCACGGAAATAGAAATTGTAGCCGACTTTCAGGCGTATGTTGCAGACTTTCAGGCGTAGGCGTTTTTCTTATGTCTCGGGAACTGCTTTACCGATGTGGATATAGATAGTATGATTCATTCTAAGATTATATGCGTGGGTGTTGCCACTTGGGGAGGTTCACAGGGTTGCCACCTATCTCAATTTTTTTAAATATAGAGCAAGATATGCCAATATGGGTATCAAATACAGTACTGACTGTCAAAGCGATCGGTCGTGTTTTTCTCCGCTAAATCTTTTAAATACTTCTTGCGAAAATGTCTCTGTGCGCAAATTGCGTTTTCTCTTGTGAGTTTAAAGAAAAAATAATGTCCGCGATTTCTGATTTGGATAAGATCAAAAGTGTTTTCGTCTCTTTCGTTGAATCAGAAACTTACGACAAAAATAATTTGCCAGCACCAGCTGAAATTGGTAATAAAATCATTACCCGAAGTGCATCTAAACAACAAAAACTACATATTGTTTCCAATTCGCACGTTGTTGCTGCTGATAATTCTATGCAATCTAAGGAGATTGTTGTTGTGCCGAATGCTTCCACTGTACCTACTGAAATATCAATTCCAAAAGCAAATGATAAGAATACTGGTTTGTCAACTAATGCAAACAAATCTACCCGCCCACTGCTGCCACTGCCCTTGGCATTAATTCTTCAAACATCGCTGATAAGCAAATTTCATTAGATATTGATAATAACACTGGTTTGACTACTTCTGCTTCTCGTGTTACTCAAACTACTTCACCAATTGCTACTGTTGTTGGTGCCAAGCCACTAACTACCACGTCTGCTGCTGTTGGTGTGATCTTATCTACTTCATCTGTTGATGATGTAAAACAAATACTGTACCAAATATACTAAATAATAACATTGACGATTCCTCTGCGACTGCTAGTGCAGCTTATTCTGATGATAATCACGATACTGCACAGTGGGTCACTGTGACTAAAAAAGGTAATAATAATAAGGGTGATAATGTCAACAATAATCTACCAAGGAGGAGTGGAGGAAATATTATTATTGAGGGACGCAACCCAAGTTTCGATCTAGCAGTCGCTACTAAATTGAGGTGGGTCCATTTATCATCATTTAAACCATCCGTGACCGATGAAAATATTTTGGACTATGTCAAGAAACAGGCAAGTTTTCCAACAACTTCTTTATCTTGCCAAAATTTGACTAAAAAAGATGTTTCTATCGGGTCTTTGAAAACTGTTAGCTTCAAGCTAAGTATTTGATCAGCATACTACAACGAACTCCTAAATGCTGAAATTTTGCCTGCTGGAGTTACTGTGAAACCTTTCAGGTTTTTTCGCAAGCAAGGGATAACGACCCCAGCTACTTAATGCACAATGTAAATCACTGCTTTCAAAAGGATCTTTCTTCTAAAAACTATTCCCTATATTATCATAATGTGAGTGGTATGAGAATCAAATCGGCGGAGTTTTATCGCTGCACATCATTACGAGAATTCGATTTTATTGCTATTTCGGAAACATGGCTAATGAAAACATACATTCTTCTGAGTATTTCGATGGGCTACTGGATTTGTTAGACGAGGCGGTGTACTAATCGCAATAAGAGCGGACTTATCTAATAAAGTAATTCCTATCAACTGGTTGACGGTAAACTAGATCAAATATGCGTAAGTGTCATGTTTTCAAACGCCAAGTCACTAATGTTTGTACTTTCTTACATACCTCCGGGTAGTCATATAACTATTTATAAAAGTCACTTAGAAAATGTTATTAGCATAATCAATAAAACCAAAGGGGCGTTTGAAATTATTTTTCTGGGAGACTTTAACTTACCTAATATTTCTTGGTCTGGTTCTAATGACAATCTTATACCCTATGGCCTCGGTTCTGATATCGACATATACGTGGTTAGTACCTTACTTTCACACTGCTTTAAACAAAGAAATTCGATTGCAAATGGTAACTCTAGAAAATTGGACCTAGTGATTTCTTCGAGCGACGTTAAAGTATCCTGCGAAGAATGTCTCGGTCCAATTTCAAAAAATAGCTTTAACCACAAGGCAATCACCTTCTCAATCCAATTCTGCAGATTTAGTAATATTGATTATCAGCCCATAGAAGAGCGTGATTTCTCGAGGGCATCACCAATTCGAATTGCCACATAATTTTCTATGAACACTTCAATATCATACTCCATTCAGCAATCTCTAACTTTGTTCCAATTAGACGAGTCAAATAAACCGCCTTGGTTCAATTCGAGGCTTGCGAACTTGAAAAATATTAAAACAAAGAGTCTGAAAAAATTGAAAAGAACAAATTCTGAGCGTGATAAATTTTGTTTCCTTCGATTGCGCAAAGAGTTCGATTGCCTTCATAAATTTTTATATAAACAATACATACTCAGAACCGAAAATAATCTTGAATCAAACCCCAAAAAATTTTGGCACTACATCGATTCCAAAAGAAAACTAATGGGTTCCCCACTATCTTAGAGTACGATGGCAGTACTTCGAGCGATAATCAAGACAAATCTGATCTATTCGCGAAGTTTTTTCAAACAGTCTATTGTAGATATGACTCGATTTCAGTACCATCTACAGCACCGACTTCTTTGCCGTTAATTCCTTCATTTTCTGTTTCAGAGGAAGATGTAAGTCTTGCCATTTCATCATTAAAGCATAGTTTCAAACCCGATTCTGAAGGTTTTTCTGCCCATTTTTTGAAGAACTGTTGTAACATATTAAGTTTTCCTATTTCACGTCTTTTCCAAATCTGTCTTGATAATGGAATTTTTCTCAATCAATGGAAATTGTGTTATATCACCCCAGTTTATAAATCTGGAGACCGCAACAATGTTTGTAACTACAGACCCATTGTTATGCAGAGCACGCTAGCCAAAGTCTTCGACCACATAATTCAGTCGAAGTTGTTGGATCACGTGGGGAATAGTTTGACTGACTGTCAACATGGATTTTCCCTGGTAGATCAACCTGTACCAACTTAATGCTTCTTACTAATAACATAGTTAAAGCTTTTTCAAATAATTCGCAATTGGATGTAGTTTACACAGACTTCTCCAAAGCTTTTGATAAAGTGAGTCACAATATACTCTTACATAAGTTAGAGTGCTACGGTGTTAGTGGTAAGTTATTAGGCTTTTACACAAGTTTTCGGACAAGCCGCACTCTACTCGTCAAAATTGAATCATCTACATCCAGAGTCGTCATTTACACCTAAATTATTAAATCTTCTTCTTTTATTATTAATAAAATTAGGAATGTGATATATACCGGAAGATTTAATAATTTAGGTGTAAAGTTTTAATGTTAGAAATATATAATTATGTACAATATGGAATTATTTTGTGGCAGACGAAGAAGCCAAATTATCTTTAAAGGTTACAATGAACTTATAAAGTGTTATATTCCTTTACAGTCAATTTATTTTTTACTTTTTAGTTAATTTTAAAACCAATACTAAAAGCTTATTTTTAAAAAAGTTTTTTTTTCTTTAATTTTATTTTTTACTTTTTAGTTCGGTTTATCAACAAGAGCAATAATGTAGCAGCGACATCAATCGGCTGCTAGCAGTAACAGAAACCATAGAATCTTTTACAATAAAGCCGCGTGGTTAATAAAGTTACTTTTGGGATATTGGAATAAAGACTAAACTAAACGATAAATGTGCTTCGATGTTTCAATTTTATTTTTTTTTTTTGGCAAAAATGTAACACTATTGGGGCTTTGCCCATATACTTTCTTGACATAAAAAGAAAAAAAAATAATAATAATAATGAGAGAAAAATGTAGGTATATACATTTTACAATATTTCTATATCACAATTTTCTATATCTGGCTCTGAGCTATCATAAATGTTAGATGTGTTGAACTAAGTTTATTTATTTTTGCCGCGTGACAACCAAGTTTCGTATGTACATGCATTTAATGCAAATGCGTCACAGCAACAGCGGCACAATCAACTATATGAGAGCCAAGTGTAAAATGCTTCTTCTTATGCTTTTCATGCATACAAAGTTGAAAGTTGGCAACTTTTGCATGTTAGATGTCGCTCGTGATGCGCAATGTGTCGTTCTCTACCTATATACCCACGTTCAACTCATCTGTCAATACATAATGCTGCGGCAAACATTGATTGTGACGCCGCTATAAAGCCGTGCGGCAAAGAGGCAATAATGTCGCAGCGACATCAATCGGCTGCTAGCAGCAACAGAAAACATAGAATCTTTTACAATAAAGCCGCGTGGTTAATAAAGTTACTTTTGGGATATTGGAATAAAGACTAAACTAAACGATAAATGGGATTTTTGAAATTAAGCTAATTTTTTTATGTACTGTTAGCGAAGCCTGAACGATGATGAAAATTTGCAAAATCCCATCTTAACTGCAAGTTAGTACAATATCAAAAGCAAAATTTCCGGGAATGAAAACTTTCGAATATCTCTACTCGTGCGCCACCTATCGGAATTATTTTTTTGTTATTTTGCGTGGAGGCAGAAAACTAAACGATGATGAAAATTTCAAGATCCTACCTCAACGGGAAGTTCGTTGAAAACCGAATTAATCGACACTGAAAACAGACCTTCGTAATTCCCAAATAAAGCGACTCACGCGCCACCTAGCGGGTCCAATTTTTTTTAACATTTAGAAATTAATTAAGTAATACACACGTAAAATATCAGCCAAATCGGTCCATAATTACGATTTTGAGTTTTTATTACCGCCATCTCAGCCCCACCTAGCGGATTTTTTTTTACAAAAATATTTCTTTTCATGGTAGTAATGCATGTTACGTATTTCAGATAAATCGGACCATAAATGCGAATTTTTGAAAATATAGCGACCCACGCACCACCTATCGAATTTTTTTTTTATAATATTGCATTGTCATCGGGGTTATACATGGGTGCAGAATTTCAGATCAATCGGACACCGGGAAGTGTATCAAATTTAGCTTGCAAGATTTGATTACAGACAGCCGTTAGGTGAAACTAAATAAAAGCTTATAAATATAAAAATTGGATGTATGTATGTATGTATGTATGTGGCTTATGGACTCCAAAACTACTCGGCCGATTTTGTTGAAATTTTGGGGATAGATTAGTAGGAGCCTGGAGAGTGTTTCCGTATAAATGGCTGGATTTGCTTGAAACTTGGTATGTAGGTAGCGTTATGCTAAGATTAATATATAGAATAAATTTTCTTCCGGAAAGTGGACCCAGGGCTGACTTATTCTAAACTATCGTAAAAATGGTTGCATTTACTTGAAATTTGGTATGTAGGTAGCGTAATGCTTAGATCAAAGTATGGGATGATTTTTCTTCCGGGAAGTGGACCAGAGCCTGATATATTCTAAACAATTATGTTTATGACTCAATGTGCTTGATATTTGGCGTGTAGCTGGCGATAATATATCTTCCGAGAAGTAGGTCAGAGACCGACCAATTCGTATGGAGGTAGAATTCTGCTTAGTTTGATACATAGAATAATTTTTCTTCTGGGAAGTGAACCAGAAAGCGGGGGGTAAATCATCATTTTCGAATGCGATATTTTTCAGTTTTTACAATTTGCTACAATAATACCTATAATTTTTATAGAATGGGTGTTCTTAAAGAATGTATACTAACTAATGTGTTTCGCGCATAAAGTTGTGTTCAATATAATAGTAGGTAAATTATTTCCCTTATTTTTCTATATGTAGGTATATCATTTCACAACATTTATCAAGATAATACCTAGACAATAATATGCCTAACAGAAAGCAATTTTGTTACCTGAGTTCACATGGACAAAGGGTTGAAAGTTTCAAACCTTGAGCCTGCAAAGTACTTGCACTAACATTTTCGCCTTTGTTTGGACGTTTTATGTTGTTACAAAAGAACATTTAAAAAATTAACTTAGCCTATACATATGCAACCCTGCAGAACCCGAGAATATTCTTGAGATGCTGCAGGTCTGGAATCTGTCTCTCCCGGCGCAGGATTGGGGCGTCAATCTGGTCGATGATGTGGTTGGGCCCAATAGACAGGTGGTTATCACTCTGAATAAGGAGGCGCTCGAGCCCCTTAAACGGTGCAACGGACGAGTGCATTACGGCTTGGGTCAGATCGTGATCCACGTATACCGTGGCGATGCACAGCGCGCTGCTATTCCGGACGCTCCGGAGGACTCGGAGATCGAGGCATCGGAAGGGGAAGCAGAGGAGTCCGACGCGGAAAGTATGTTATCCGCCACGTCAAATTGCGATGGTGCTGCGAACAACTCGGCGATAGAAGAAAGCCTGCTTGACGAAGAAGGCCTCGACGTCACGATAGTGGCTAAACCTGAGCACACTAACGTTGATGCTGCTTCAGACAGCAGGGTTCCCGCCACGCCAAATCGTGCAGGTGCTCTGAACAACTCCTCGTTGAGAGACAGCCCCCGGAACAGGCCAGACCTCGACGACACGCTGGCGGCGGGGAAGTCTGAGCTCTCTCATGTTGGTGGTGCTTCAGATAAATCTGCACAAATCTAAAGCAGCCTCGGCTGTTTTAAGCAGTCGTCTTTCTAAAGGCGACGTAGACGTGGTCCTTATCCAAGAGCCCTGGGTCAATAGCTCTAGGATCTGTGGATTGGGAACTAAGGGGTACAAGCTCATCCAAGCCAATGATGAGGGCAAGGTCAGAACCTGTATTTTGGTAAAGTCTGAGCTAAACACCTTTCTATTACCCAACTACTCAAATGGTGACGTTACAGCTGCCAGCTTAACAGTCGGCAGCACCAGCCTAACGATGGCGTCGGTCTATATGCCCTATGACGCCGAAGAACCTCCTCCACAAAAGGAGGTGAAAGATCTGGTGGATAATTTCTGTACGGGCCATCATATTATTGGAGCTGACGCTAATGCTCATCACGTCCAGTGGGGAAGCTCCGATATTAACGCTAGGGGCGAGTCTCTGTTTGACTACCTACTAACAACTAACCTGGTGGTTTGTAACGTGGGTAACGAGCCTACTTTTATAACTAAAGCTCGAAGGGAGGTTATAGACCTCACTGTTTGTAGCGAAGGCGCTTATGAGTGGGTCAGAAAATGGCGTGTTCTTGATGAGCATTCATTTTCTGACCATCGGTACATAGAAATTGTGTTAGACTTTATTGTTGAGCAGCCAGTTATGAAACGAAATCCACGCAACACTAACTGGCAGCTACATAACCAAATATTAGCTAGGGACCTACCAGTATTACCTCCACAAGCCCCCTCATCAGTGGGAGAACTGGATGATCTGGTAACGACCTTTACAACGGCGCTCTCAAATGCCCTAGAGCAGGCTTGTCCAGTACCAAAACCACGCGGCAAACATAGACCCCACTGGTGGTCTTACGACCTGGATTCGTTCCGTATATCATGCAGGAAACAATTTAACAAGGCCAAGAGCATCGGTACGGAGCCTGAATGGCTCGAATATAAAGCTAAACTGAGGGCCTATAAAAAGGCTCTAAGGCAAGCGAAGAGAACTTCGTGGAGAAATTTCTGCACCGGGGTCGAAAAAGTCGATGATACAGCGAGACTTAGACGAGTGCTATCAAAAACTCAAACAGCCATTAGCTATTTACGGAAGCCTGACGGATCTTGGACCAGCACGGAAGGGGAAACCCTGGAGCTGCTCCTGAACACACACTTTCCGGGGAACTTGTATGATGCACCTGTAGCATCTGCAACAAACCTGGCGGTAAACATACCCATTACGGAGGAAAGGGTAAGGTGGGCAATCAAAAGCTTTGAGCCGTTCAAGGCAGCTGGGCCAGACGGGATTTTCCCCGCACAACTCATAAACACGCTGGAAATATCAGCTAAATGGCTGGTAGTTCTCTATTCAGCCTGCCTGGCTCTTAATTACTTTCCGTGCTCCTGGAGAAGCGCCACGGTAGTCTTTATTCCAAAGGCTGGGAAGGCCTCACACTATGAGCCTAAAGACTACAGACCGATCAGTCTCTCGTCTTTTGCACTTAAAACCTTCGAGAGAATAATTAGCGATTATCTCTCCTCTACTATTGATAGCAACCTTATTTCTAGCTATCAACATGCATACACCAAAGGTAAATCAACGGAAACTGCGCTCCACAGCCTAGTCTCTATTGTTGAAAAATCATTGCACGAAAAGGAGTACTGTCTCGTGGCCTTTCTGGACATCGAAGGAGCTTTCAACAATATAAGGCCGGAGGCTATTAACACTGCTTTAACAAACCTGGGCATAAATAGGTCTCTTATTGGACTAATTGATCAACTACTAAAGGGAAGGAAAATAGTTTCTTTACTGGGAACAGTTGATCTTTCACGCTATGTCACAAGAGGAACGCCTCAGGGTGGTGTTCTCTCCCCGCTCCTATGGAACCTCACCGTAAACTCGCTGCTACGAGACACAAGGTGGGGGGGCGGGAAGATAGTGGCATATGCAGACGATTTAGCTATTGCATATAGGGGCAAATTCCCACAAACCCTGTGTGACTTGATGCAAGTAGCACTGCGAGAAGTTTCTTCATGGTCCTCTCGCTGCGGACTTAGCATCAACCCGGGAAAGGTGGAGCTTGTCCTTTATACCAGGCGGTACAAGATACCACCGTTGAACCTACCAGAACTAGATGGCGTGCGCCTGAACTTAGCTGACAAAGCCAAATTCCTAGGCACAGTTCTAGATAGAAATCTTAACTGGAAGGAGAATGTCATCCAGCGGCAGAGTCGGAGGAGGGGTTTACTCAAGGGATTTGGACCTAGAACTCTCCTTTAGACTACCTGATCACTGCAGCGTCTTCCAGGCTGAAGTTTCTGCAATCATGGACGCCGTGACTTGGATAGGTGAACGCACCATCGGACAGGATATCTGTATTTTCAGCGACAGCCAAGCGGCCATCAAATCCCTTGGCTCTTACTCGTTCAACTCTGAACTGACGCTCAGCTGTCGTCGATATCTTCAAGAGATGGCCCAACAGAACCGCGTGAACCTCACATGGGTCCCGGGACACAGGGACATTGAGGGAAACTGTAGGGCAGACGAACTTGCCAGGCAGGGCACGACCAAGCAGATTCTTCAAGATAAAGAGCGCATAGGTATGCCGTTTGCCACGTGCAAGCTAATGCTGAAGGAGACTCCGCGAAGCCAACGAAAGATGGCTACAAGCCCCAGGGTGCCGGATATCCAAGCAAACCTGGCCAAAATGCGATCTTAAAAGATGTAGACACATATACGCCCTAAAAAGGAAGGAAATCTCCATATTAATAGGTGTTTTAACCGGGCACTGCCTTATTGGTAGGCACGCAGCAAGGCTAGGCGTTCCCTACCGACGATGCTGCAGGAGTTGCAAAGAGGATGAGGAAGAGGAAACGGTGGAGCACCTCATCTGCAACTGCCCGGCCTTAAGCGGAGCGAGAAGGCGCTCTCTGGGAGTTCCCTTCCTGGTTAGCTTAAGCCAGGTCGCGGAGCTAGACATAAAGGACTTGATGGCCTACATCAAGTTATCAAAATGGTTCGAGGAGGGGTAGCGGTGTCGGTTAGGAGTGTCAGTCCCGGGTTTCGGCTATATGGAGAGTCCCGACAGCACTGGGATTTTCCATATGGCCGGGCCCCGGGACTGACTTTCCTAGAGTTTGGTGGTATCACAACGGGCCTTTTATTACTGGCCTAGGTGTGCCTTTGCGGCAGCCACTTCTACCTACCTACCTACCTATACATATGCAACCACGTACCTGTATGAGGAAATCGTTTATTTGCATGAATACATATAGATAAGGGCTTAAACACCGTCTACAGTTTTTCTTTTAATTAATCGCGTACCTGCGGATAGTATATACACACCTAATGAAAAAACCAAAAATATTGTTTATCCTTTAGCATTAAGATAAATAAAAGTCCTTAAATGGTAAAATCTTATTCAGGTGTTTTTCTTTGGCGTAGCAACGCACGCCGGGTATTACTATTTTTAAATAAGCATCCCGATGATATACAAACAATTCGAAGAATAAGCATTATCCTAAAGCAGGTGAAAATATGGCTTCTTGAGTTGAACCATGACGATATTGAAGTTCTGTTACGGCCTATCACATAATTCGTCTTCCGACTTAAAAACTTTGCAACTTATTTTCATACTACTTTTTTGCTTTTTTATTTTCTCACTTGCCAATTGTTTGCTATGCAATGAACCGATGCACATACTTATTTTTATTTTTGAAGTTAACTTCTTCTGATTGAGAGTAAAATTTGAGAAAATGGATGACGATGAAACGGAAATTATGGCACGGAAATAGAAATTGTAGCCGACTTTCAGGCGTATGTTGCAGACTTTCAGGCGTAGGCGTTTTTCTTATATCTCGGGAACCGCTTGACCGATGTGGATATAGATAGTATGATTCATTCTAAGATTATATGCGTGGGTGTTGCCACTTGGGGAGGTTCACAGGGTTGCCACCTATCTCAATTTTTTTAAATATAGAGCAAGATATGCCAATATGGGTATCAAATACAGTACTGACTGTCAAAGCGATCGGTCTTGTTTTTCTCCGCTAAATCTTTTAAATACTTCTTGCGAAAATGTCTCTGTGCGCAAATTGCGTTTTCTCTTGTGAGTTTAAAGAAAAAATAATGTCCGCGATTTCTGATTTGGATAAGATCAAAAGTGTTTTCGTCTCTTTCGTTGAATCAGAAACTTACGACAAAAATAATTTGCCAGCACCAGCTGAAATTGGTAATAAAATCATTACCCGAAGTGCATCTAAACAACAAAAACTACATATTGTTTCCAATTCGCACGTTGTTGCTGCTGATAATTCTATGCAATCTAAGGAGATTGTTGTTGTGCCGAATGCTTCCACTGTACCTACTGAAATATCAATTCCAAAAGCAAATGATAAGAATACTGGTTTGTCAACTAATGCAAACAAATCTACCCGCCCACTGCCCTTGGCATTAATTCTTCAAACATCGCTGATAAGCAAATTTCATTAGATATTGATAATAACACTGGTTTGACTACTTCTGCTTCTCATGTTACTCAAACTACTTCACCAATTGCTACTGTTGTTGGTGCAAAGCCACTAACTACCACGTCTGCTGCTGTTGGTGTGATCTTATCTACTTCATCTGTTGATGATGTAAAACAAATACTGTACCAAATATACTAAATAATAACATTGACGATTCCTCTGCGACTGCTAGTGCAGCTTCTTCTGATGATAATCACGATACTGCACAGTGGGTCACTGTGACTAAAAAAGGTAATAATAATAAGGGTGATAATGTCAACAATAATCTACCAAGGAGGAGTGGAGGAAATATTATTATTGAGGGACGCAACCCAAGTTTCGATCTAGCAGTCGCTACTAAATTGAGGTGGGTCCATTTATCATCATTTAAACCATCCGTGACCGATGAAAATATTTTGGACTATGTCAAGAAACAGGCAAGTTTTCCAACAACTTCTTTATCTTGCCAAAATTTGACTAAAAAAGATGTTTCTATCGGGTCTTTGAAAACTGTTAGCTTCAAGCTAAGTATTTGATCAGCATACTACAACGAACTCCTAAATGCTGAAATTTTGCCTGCTGGAGTTACTGTGAAACCTTTCAGGTTTTTTCGCAAGCAAGGGATAACGACCCCAGCTACTTAATGCACAATGTAAATCACTGCTTTCAAAAGGATCTTTCTTCTAAAAACTATTCCCTATATTATCATAATGTGAGTGGTATGAGAATCAAATCGGCGGAGTTTTATCGCTGCACATCATTACGAGAATTCGATTTTATTGCTATTTCGGAAACATGGCTAATGAAAACATACATTCTTCTGAGTATTTCGATGGGCTACTGGATTTGTTAGACGAGGCGGTGTACTAATCGCAATAAGAGCGGACTTATCTAATAAAGTAATTCCTATCAACTGGTTGACGGTAAACTAGATCAAATATGCGTAAGTGTCATGTTTTCAAACGCCAAGTCACTAATGTTTGTACTTTCTTACATACCTCCGGGTAGTCATATAACTATTTATAAAAGTCACTTAGAAAATGTTATTAGCATAATCAATAAAACCAAAGGGGCGTTTGAAATTATTTTTCTGGGAGACTTTAACTTACCTAATATTTCTTGGTCTGGTTCTAATGACAATCTTATACCCTATGGCCTCGGTTCTGATATCGACATATACGTGGTTAGTACCTTACTTTCACACTGCTTTAAACAAAGAAATTCGATTGCAAATGGTAACTCTAGAAAATTGGACCTAGTGATTTCTTCGAGCGACGTTAAAGTATCCTGCGAAGAATGTCTCGGTCCAATTTCAAAAAATAGCTTTAACCACAAGGCAATCACCTTCTCAATCCAATTCTGCAGATTTAGTAATATTGATTATCAGCCCATAGAAGAGCGTGATTTCTCGAGGGCATCACCAATTCGAATTGCCACATAATTTTCTATGAACACTTCAATATCATACTCCATTCAGCAATCTCTAACTTTGTTCCAATTAGACGAGTCAAATAAACCGCCGTGGTTCAATTCGAGGCTTGCGAACTTGAAAAATAGGAAAACAAAGAGTCTGAAAAAATTGAAAAGAACAAATTCTGAGCGTGATAAATTTTGTTTCCTTCGATTGCGCAAAGAGTTCGATTGCCTTCATAAATTTTTATATAAACAATACATACTCAGAACCGAAAATAATCTTGAATCAAACCCCAAAAAATTTTGGCACTACATCGATTCCAAAAGAAAACTAATGGGTTCCCCACTATCTTAGAGTACGATGGCAGTACTTCGAGCGATAATCAAGACAAATCTGATCTATTCGCGAAGTTTTTTCAAACAGTCTATTGTAGATATGACTCGATTTCAGTACCATCTACAGCACCGACTTCTTTGCCGTTAATTCCTTCATTTTCTGTTTCAGAGGAAGATGTAAGTCTTGCCATTTCATCATTAAAGCATAGTTTCAAACCCGATTCTGAAGGTTTTTCTGCCCATTTTTTGAAGAACTGTTGTAACATATTAAGTTTTCCTATTTCACGTCTTTTCCAAATCTGTCTTGATAATGGAATTTTTCTCAATCAATGGAAATTGTGTTATATCACCCCAGTTTATAAATCTGGAGACCGCAACAATGTTTGTAACTACAGACCCATTGTTATGCAGAGCACGCTAGCCAAAGTCTTCGACCACATAATTCAGTCGAAGTTGTTGGATCACGTGGGGAATAGTTTGACTGACTGTCAACATGGATTTTCCCTGGTAGATCAACCTGTACCAACTTAATGCTTCTTACTAATAACATAGTTAAAGCTTTTTCAAATAATTCGCAATTGGATGTAGTTTACACAGACTTCTCCAAAGCTTTTGATAAAGTGAGTCACAATATCATAAGTTAGAGTGCTACGGTGTTAGTGGTAAGTTATTAGGCTTTTACACAAGTTTTCGGACAAGCCGCACTCTACTCGTCAAAATTGAATCATCTACATCCAGAGTCGTCATCAATGCATGGTCTGGTATTCCACAGGGCACGCACTGTGGACCGCTTTTATTTTTATTATTTATTAATGACCTGCCCAACTTTTTAAAATTTGCACAATGCATCATGTTTGCAGATGACGTAAAAATATTTTCGGTTGTAAGGGATCTTTCTGATTGTAATCGCCTTCAAATGGATCTCGATTCATATGCACAGTGGTGTTCGTTAAACTGCCTAAGTTTAAACTTAGAAAAATGTAGCGTTGTTACTTTCTCTAGGAAGTCCAATCCTAATATTGTCTACAATTACGAAGTTTAAATTATTAGGCTTGCCATACGTCAGGCATTTGGCTGATTGTCAGGCTTTACATACTTTGTCAGGCAATCAGGCGCCTAGGGAATTTTGTCAGGCATATTTGAAAGTTTTTTTATGTGTGCATTGATAATTTGTATAGATTTTATTCAGTTTTATTCGAAGCCATATGAATATTATGTTATTTTGTCGAGTGTAAACACACATTATGTTTAATAGTACATTTACACCGCACCAAATTCGACAAATTTGGCCAAAAAATTGCAAATTGGGCTTTTTTTAATACAAATCTCATTTTCCAAATTTGGAATTCCATCACATTTGACCTCATTTGCGAACAATACAATCCACAGTTCCTCAAAATAGCAACCCTGCCTGCGTTCCACATTGAATTGCCCAGCAAGAACTTTAATGGGTAATTGACGTGTGATAACTTTTGCACTATGCACAGTTGTAAATAACAATTTCAACTATTTTTTTTTAAAGAAAATGGACCAATTCTACCAAGAAAATACAGAAGCCTTCTTGACTCTTCATTTATTATTACTCTGCAGGTGTTTAAAACATCACGGTGTTGCATTTTCTTTCGGTGGCGTTTTGTTCTGATAGACAACTTTTTCAGGGAAGGTGAAGCCAAATGCCAATTTGCCAGTGTAAACAGCTTCGAAATGACTCATTCAAATTCGCCAAATGTAAATGTACTATTAGTCAGGCATTGGGATGAAAAAATTATGGCAAGCCTACCCATTATCACTTAAATCCGAAATCAAGGATTTAAGGGTCAAATACATAAAGCTTTGTTAACCTCGCCTGACATTTGCTACCTCAAAATTTTGCGTTAACTTCAGAGGTGTGCTACAATGAACGCCTTGACGCTTCTCTTTTATACATTTGTTTTCGTTATTTATTTCTTCGCATTCAGAGTCTTTTGGTTAATTTATTAATTTAATAGAGAAAAAATGAATTAATTATTATTTCCTCCAACTTTTTATTCTTTAATTAAAGCAAAGTCATCAACATCTGATTGTCAAAGCAAGCAAAATTTGAGAGTTGGCCAAATTTTAACCTTGCTTCAACTTTGAGGTCTCCAATTTGCCATGCTTCGTTTAAATACGTATACTGAACTTTTCTGTCAAAGTCAAAGTTCGAGGTAAAGTCAAAATAAAGCTTTATGTAACTGGACGTTTAGGTGTTATGGGTCAGTTACATAAAGCTTTATTTTGGCTTTACCTCAAACTTTGACTTTGACAGAAAAGTTCAGTGTAGGTATTTAAACGAAGCATGGCAAATTGGAGACCTCAAAGTTGAGGCAAGGTTCAAATTTGGCAAACTCTCAAATTTTGCTTGCTTTGCTTGCTTTGACAATCAGATGTTGATGAGTTTGCTTTAATTAAAGAATAAAAAGTTGGAAAAAATAATAATTAATTCATTTTTTCTCTATTAAGTTAATAAATTAACCAAAACACTCTGAATGCAAGGAAATAAATAACGAAAACAAATGTATAAAAGAGAAGCGTCAAGGCGTTCATTGTAGCATACCTCTGAAGTTCGACGCAAAGTTTTGAGGTAGCAAATGTCAGGCGAGGTTAACAAAGCATTATGTATTTCACCCTTTATTTTTGATTCGAAACTTTTGTTTGTTAAACACGTCGACTATATTGTGTCTAAGTCTTATTCGATGATTGGCTTTATAAGAAGAAACACTGAGGATTTCTGTGATCCTTTTATTTTAAAGTCGCTTTATACATCGCTAGTAAGAAACCGTCTTGAATATTGCTCATTAGTATGGAATCCGTACTATGGACCAAAGGCAGGCAGATATTTTCCTGGGAGTCGAAGTATGTTCGGCCATCTCACGTACACAGTTCGTAATTACACGCACACAGCACGAACGTCAACAAGCAGAGCAGAAAAGAATCAAATTTTATTCAGTTTTATGCATTGTGTATCAGTACAAGTGTGGAATCTTCTGCATAGACGTCAAATTTTCAAAGTGAGTTTAACACCTGATGATCAGAGTTGCTTTTTTGGAAAATAGTATCATTTAGCGCCGAGTTGCATTCGATTGCGTAAAAATGTTAGTAGTAAAATAAGGGGTAATAGTTATCTAAATTTATAAAATAAGGTGAAAAATAATGGTTGAAAACTTCATAAGTCTGGTTTTCATTGGGTCAAATTTTGATAATTTCTATCGACTTTATCGAAATAAGCGGTAATTGTCTACTTTAGCAGTCAACTGCTAATAAATTAGCTAAATTAAAGGGGCTCGAAAGACGGAGTTTGGCCTCAGGATCACGAATTCGGTATCGATTTTTTAATTTTTGGTTTCAGTGAAAAGTTATGGTAAAAAAATCGAAAATTGATCCGGGTTCGATTACAAAATTGGAGCGGAATCTATGGTATTTATGTGCAGAACATAATGAAAAATAACCTAGGGTACGCCATCCGAAGTCCGGGGTGTTGCCTGAACCGTACCGCGGTACGCACTTTTTTGGACGTTTTTAGGCGCAGTCTAATGTAAATACAACAACCACATGAAAACTTGAAACTTGGATTGCAAATATCTCCTCAGAGAAGCAAAATATTAAAAAAGCGCTTCCGGATTCGTGATCCTGAGGCCAAACTCCGTATTTTGAACCCCCTCCCATAATTTTAGCTAATTTATTAGCAGTTGACAGCTTAAGTAGACAGTTACCAAATAAGCAACCGAATCTCGATAAAGTCGATGAAATTTGACACCTTTCGACCTAATGAAAAGCAGCCTTAGAGTTGTGATTTATAACGATATTGTTTGCTACTTCTTAGAATTTGTAAAGATTTAAAAACGTACTGCAAAAGGCAACAAAAAAATGAAAACTGCTAACAACATTTCACGACAGGCCAATTGCATTATGCTGGCGAAATTCCACGGCTTTGATGTTGGTACCTGGCTTAATAAATTAAAGTTTCTTATTTCGAACATTAAAATTTTTCCTGTAAAATAAATAAAATTTAATCGTTTTAAGTTTTGTATTTTTTTGCAAAATTTATCTAATAAAAGTGTAAGCTGAAAGATTCGCTTAAAAATTTCCTTACAAATTGGAATGAAAAGTTGTGCAACACAGCAACACTTTTTTGCAAACAAGAACCCTGTCTCATTGTTTTACGGTCCTGCACAAAACCCTGGTTTGCAGAAACCCCAATAGCAACCCAGATTTTTGACATGGATGTGTGTTTTGATTGACGTTGAAGTGTGTTTTGACATTTCTGTCAAAGCTACATTTCACACTTTATGTTATACACAATGGTTTTATGCTAGCATTGATTCAAGCAGGTCGATACCGCATTGCGTCTATTATTTCTTGCTTATTTTTGTACACTGAGCATAAATGCAAAATATATTTTATTAATAAGATGGAGGTACAACCCGATTTTTTCCGTAAATATTTTCAATGATGCTGAGTGTCTTGTATGCGGCCAAGTTCTAAAATGCAAAGATCAAAAAAATTCTGCTAATATTTAGGTTATGTCGTCAAAATATATTTGTTCAGTTATACCTAGTACAGGTACTTTTCGTATTACAGGACTTACATAAATTTATAGTGCTTGAAGCACCCGTTTATTTCGATGAAAACCAGCATTTTAATTTTTAAAACAAATTCTTATTCATTCCTAAAAAACTTAAAAGAAAAATCAAATAAACACAAATCGTGTTTTTTCTTTGTTTTTATGTAAGTTATCTGATAGGTTATACAACATTTACATTTTAAATTTTGAAATTAAATTCATAGTGCTTGAAGCCCGTTTGCTTGATTTCGTTAAAAACCTTCTGAATTTAATAAAAAAAAAATTTCACTCTTCAAAAATCTTAAAAAAAATTCAAGTATACACAAAACATAAGATACATATATACATATGTTTTCTTATTAAATATAATTTTAGTGGCCGTCGTCAAGATTTGTGTTAAGTTATACAACATACAAATTTTTTCCAGTGCAATACCACCAACACACAAGCATTTTTGAGCGTAATACACTAATACTCCCACATATTGCGTCCTCTCTGTTTGCCGGCTACTGCTATGGACCGCCTTCGACCAAAATTGAAAGAGTGCAAAGAATATTTACTAAAATTGTAATGCGCAAATTTTCATGGCGTGACTATATTCCCTATATTGGGAGACGGAAATTGCTTGGTTTACAATCCTTAGAGGATAGAAGAGACTATTCCGCGTTATTATTTGTAAATAACGTGATAAATGGGAATAAAAATTGTTTAGAATTAACGATTTTGCTAAATTTATATGACCCTCCGCGCAATTTAAGGAACAACCGTATATTTGTTGATACGGTGCATACCACGAATTACTCTTTAAACGAACCGATCGCCAGGTGTATCAGATTGTGTAACACACATTCTACCTACTCCTCTTGATTTCAACTTAAGCATTGCTAGATTTAAGGTAAGTCTTTTTTTTATCTTTAATTAAACATTAACTAGATTTAATTTAGTATATATATTTTATTGTTTTTTATCTATGTAATAAATACAATTAGTCTGTAAGAATTTACCTTTGTAGACTGAATTATTAAATATAAATATAAATATAAATGAAAGGTATTTTCGACCGTATTCCAAATACGTAAATCTCAAGCCGGGTTGTCAACTAGGGTTGCCACCTAACCGCATTTTATTTATGTTTATTAATATCTCGGGAACCGCTTGACCGATGTGGATACAATTTGGCATTATAAATAGTATGATTCATTCTAAGCTTATATGCGTGGGTGTTGCCACTTGGGGCGGTTCACAGGGTTGCCAAATGTCTAAATTTTTTTTAAATATTGAGCACTCTCTCATTGATTTATCATCGCCCACTTTATGCAGTAGTATTGTCTCGCCAAGCTGTGTTAATAACACGATAACATCGAAGCCGGCGTCGCCACTGACGTCGAATGTTGACGCTGCTGCTATCGAAGAGGGTAACTCGAATAGCAATAAAAAGCACGTTAGAGCGCCTAATATCATTGTTGGTAGTAATTGTAATGCTAATCTTAATGTAGCTGTTCGATTGAAGTGGTTACACTTGTCGTCCTTTAATCCGACGGTTAATGCTATCGATATTGTTGAATACTTATCTAAAACTATTAATGTATCTCAATCTCTCATTCACTGTTATAAGTTAGTTAAAAAAGACATTGCTCCAAATTCTTTGTTAAAATGTAATTTTAAACTTGGGGTCTCTAACTCAATCTATAATATGTTGCTTGACTCCTCGGTTTGGCCAACAGATGTCAAAATTAAGCCTTTTCGTTTTTTTCAAAGGCGTTGTGGCCAACCCGGCAGGTCGTAGAAAATCAACCCTCTAATAATGGTTTAAGCATTTATTAGCAAAATATATCGGGTATGAGAACCAAAGCTAAAGACATTTTTCTAGCTTCATCACGTTATGAACATGATGTATATGTTATTGTTAAAACTTGGCTCAATAGTGATTTCTTTGACGCTGAGTTCTTTGACCAACATCTATACAACACTTATTGTAAGGACAGAGATCCCATCAAAACTGGATGTACTAGAGGTGGAGGGGTTCTAATTGCAGTAAAGCGTTCCCTTCCCTCTGCACTTGTTCTGCTTTCGAATAGGGACTCTTTACTTGACCAACTCTGTGTTTCTATTAGCGGTTCATCGAATAATCTGTTTATCTGTGCCTCATATATTCCGCCTGGCAGTAATAACTCATTGTACTGTGCGCATGTATATAATATTTTCGACATTTATGAAAATAACGTAAATAGTCATTTTTGTGTTTAAGGTGATTTGGCTGGCAGAAATCCTTGGGCTGAACCCTCCCAGAGGGTGCCGGCTGGTAATAGACACTACAGAAACCCCTACGCAGGGGAGTGCTAGCTAAGTTCAGAAATCAGTGCCATTGGTGCCTTAGCTCTTTAATACTAATGGCGGCGATATACCAACAGGTTATCATAACCTCTAACGAGATTTTTAGCCGAGCTTCTCTTTCCAACTTGTGGTGTGTTGCTTTTGAGTTTTTCCTACAAGTTGGCGGGACCTACAGTTTTTTGCCGACTCCGAACGGCACTTGGCTCTTTAATAGCTCTGGCATATGGAAATGATTCTTGAACGTGGCCTCAAGGTGGGAACCGGGCCACACCCAGATGAAATGGTGGCCCCCCCCTAATCCAGGGTGTTATGCGATTCCGTGCCCATTGGATGGTTTGCAGTCAGGGGTATCCGACTGTATTCTTACGGAGCCTCCCGGATTTCACATACTTTCAGGCTGCCGAACGGTCTCATCTCAGTAGGCAGCCTACGAACTAGTAATATAAATTTTCCACATGAATAAAAACCAAGCCTCGGAGCCCCGCACGGGTAAAGATGCTGCCTCTGGCACAGGCGTTAAAAAGGCCAATACTTATAAAACCCTGCCACAATCGGGAACCGCTAAGGTGGCACCGATCAGGCCTGCACGGCCTCAAACCACTTTTCGGCTACCTGCGCAAGCTAGCAGCAGTAGGACCAAACCCCCTGAGGGCAAGTCCGAACCTGTAACAGCCGGCAAAGCTAGCCCCACTGAGGGAAAGCAACTCCCGGCTGAGCAAACGCAGGTGGCCCGTCTTACGGGCACCTCTGCTCAGCATGTGGCGGAAACCAACACCGGGTCCTCCACGGACAGAGTGACTGCCCCCGCCCATGCAAAACAAACTCGTGGCAAGCCGGCTGACCTCCTAGAGGGTTCTAAGGCAAGCAAACGAGTCCCCCTCTCAGTCCGCAATCAGCGGAATCTACGCAATGCCGCCAAAATTGTAGAGAGACTGGGCAAGTCTCCCAGCGATAAGCTGACGGCAGAGCAAAAAAGCTCTCTGGCCTGGGCCAGGAAAATCATTGCGGAAAACTCATCGCGTAACACCGCAAACACCGCAACCAATCCTACCAATACGGCGCCAACCGGGTCGGATGGCCCAGCCCTTAAAAGGCAGCGGTCGATAGTAAACGCCTCGAGCGTTTCTAAAAGGCATAGGCCCATAACCTCTGCCCCTTCTCCACCTGCCCTAACAAAACCGTTCAACGAGGTTGCCAAGGGCAACATCACGCTGGCGGTTTTGAACCGCGGCCATCCGGATGGAAACATTACCCCGGACAATTGGTAGGATGTCCTGAACGGCCTTCTCAGGCAGTTCAAGGACATTGTGGACAAGAACTCGGGTGCTGCTCCCATTATCCGCGATGCCGGCTGGTATCAGGGCAGGATTAAACTAGTTTCCTGCGCAGACGAGCGCTCTTGAGTCGAGTGTACCCACCTCCACCGCAGCAAATCTCACGACCCCATGCAACACCTCGAGTGTACATGAGGTCGATATCGAACTAGCACGTAGTGCTCCAGAGTCCGAGATTGATACACCCTCGGTATCTGAGCTGGCAGGGCAGTTCTCTACCAGCATGGACGAACACCTCCTCCTGGAATCCTACCAGTCAGATGTTGGCTTCGACGATACAATCGTTGAGGTGGCATCGGGCGGGACGGAGCAGGGGGAGATGGACGTCGATGCTAAGTTTTCAGAACGGTCCTAATGGTCCGGATACTGCAAATTAACCTGCATCACTCTAAGGCAGCCTCCGCTGCGCTAATCTTACGCCTCTGCAAAACATCGGAGGCGGTCGTTCTAGTCCAAGAACCATGGGTTGTCGGTACCAGGGTCTGTGGGCTGAATACCGATGAGTACCATCTGGTGACGCTACCTGCAAAAGGTAGACTCAGATCATGTATTCTTATCAGAAAAACTCTTTCTTACTTTCTACTATCTCCTTTCAGCGATGATGACTTCACCTGTATCAGCCTCGAGCTGCAGGACTATACCCTCTGGCTGATGTCTGCATACTTTGCGCACGATCGCCCCATCTCTGCACAGGATAGGCTCAGCAAGGCGGTAAAGGAGGCCCAACTCAAGGGGCTTCCGATAGTCATTGGAGCCGACGCCAACGCGCACCACCTCGCATGGGGCTCAACCGACACAAATACAAGGGGTGAGTCTCTTTTTGATTTTATCATAGAAAACAACCTCTGTATCTGTAACTCTGGGGACAAGCCAACTTTTGTCACCTCGAATAGGAGGGAAGTTCTAGACATTACTCTGGTTTCAGGACCTTTCTCTGACTTAGTTAAGGAATGGAAAGTTTCCGATGATAACTCCTACTCTGACCATATGTACGTAACTTTTAATCTGCTTTTGCGACCTCCGCCTATGGCGGTTTACAGGAACAGGAGACGTACGGACTGGGACCTTTAAAAAGTGGTCCTGTCCTCTACCCTCCAAGAAAACGCTTCTCACGGTAGGTCTTGCCTACCGATAAGATCTGATGAAGCGCCTCTCTCAGACATATCGTTTGCTTCTCTCGGTGAGCTAGACTCACCGTCTAAGATAGACGAAGCAGTAGATCTTGTCACCAATTCTTGTAACGCTGCCTTCATAGCAGCCTGCCCGGAGATTAAAAAAGGGGTAGAAAGAAACCGTACTGGTGGACCCCTGAAATCTCCGAGCAAAGGAAGAACAGCAGAAAACTCTTCAGGCAAAACAGACAGGGATCTGGTCCCCCTACAGGGACGTCTTAAAATCTTTTAAGAAGTTAACCAGGAGAGCCAAAAGGGAATCCTGGAAAAACTTCACAAGCAATATTGAGGAAGTCTCGGAGGCAAATCGCCTACGTAAGGTCCTCTCCAAAAACCCTACTCCTCTCAGCTGTATTCGTACAGCTGATGGAGAATGGGCCTCATCTAGTGCCGAAATCCTGGATACCCTGGTCACGGCCCACTTTCCGGGCAGCACCTCGCAACCATACCTACCCTCGAACTGGCAATCTAACCCAAGGCCGTCGCGGACCTTGGACCACATAGGCAGCAGAAAAGGAGTTAACTGGGCAATCAGGTCCTTCAAACCCTTCAAATCTCCGGGACTAGATGGTATATTTCCCGCCGAACTACAAGCAGCGAGCGATCTTATTAGTCCGCTGCTAACTCAAATCTACAAGGCATGCCTCAACCTGGCCTATATCCCCACGGAATGGACCAAGGCAAAGGTAGTCTTTATACCGAAAGGAGGCAGGACATCCTGCAATAACCCAAAGGATCTCAGACCTATAAGTCTGACCTCTTTCCTCCTAAAAATTCTAGAAAGATTGCTAGATGCCTACATTAGGCGAACGGCAAATCCAGGACTAATCTCCAACAGCCAACATGCCTACTCCAAGGGCAAGTCCGTAGAGACGGCTCTACACGCTATCACCTCTGGGATAGAGAAGGGACTTGCTTTCAAGGAGTTTACGCTCGGCATTTTTCTTGACATAGAAGGGGCTTTTAACAACGTTCTTCCAACAGCGGTAACGAGCTCCCTGCGTTTGCTGGGAGTGGAAGAGCCTCTAGTGGAGTTCGTTGAACTCCTTCTCCAAAGAAGAACCATTATTTCCGAAATGGGCAATTCTTCACTTACAAGGTATGCCAACAGAGGAACCCCCCAAGGGGGTGTTCTCTCTCCTCTACTTTGGAACCTGACGGTGAACACTCTTTTATCTAGACTAAAGCACACCGGCTGCCAGGTCATTGCCTATGCAGACGACATAGCCCTGACGGCTACTGGCAAGCATCCTTCGGTGCTTAGCGAACTCTTGCAAAATGCGCTGAATCTAACAAAAACCTGGTCTGAGGAATGTGGACTAAGCATCAGCAGTGAAAAAACTGAGATGGTGCTCTTCACCCGCAGACGCAATATACCAGACTTCACCGCCCCATCGCTGAATGGGAGGGTGATCAAACTCTCTACCGAGGTTAAAAACCTTGGCGTAAGTCTTGGCAAAAGGCTGGACTGGAGGCGTAATATGGAGGAACGCTCCAGCAAAGCCACAATGGCGCTCTACGCCTGTAGGTCGGCAATCGGAAAAAAGTGGGGTCTTCAGCCCCACATTGTCCACTGGATCTACACGGCAGTGGTGCGACCTATACTATTCTACACCGTCACCATATGGTGGCCGGCTCTCGAGATCGAATCTAACAAAACCAAAGCCACAAAGGTGCAACGGATGGCAGCAATGCTTATTAGCGGTGTCCTCCCCTCCACTCCCACCAAGGCTCTTGAAACCATACTTTTTCTTCTTCCCACTGACCTGTATGGGAAATTTACTGCCAGTTGCAACGCAGCTAGGCTCAACGCACTAGAACCCTGGAGGGACTGCAGGTTTGGGCATACCCAAATCCTGAAGCAACTCCCCAACTCTTACTTAAAGCTGGACTACGCAATACCACGGCCTTGCTGGGATAACAAGTTCGAAACGTGGATCCCAGAGAGAAGCGAGTGGAAAAAATGCGTGGAACCGGGAAGTCAAGAAATCTCCGTTTTCACGGACGGCTCTAAACTAGACAACAAAGTCGGCAGTGGAATCTTCTCAAGTAAGCTCGACATTAATATGAGCTTACGCCTTCCAGACCACTGCAGTGTCTTTCAGGCTTAGCTTATAGCTATCTGACTAACCTGCCAGTGACTAACTCTATCTCCATTTTTTCCGACAGCCAAGCTGTCATAAAATCCCTGCAAAGTAGTAAGACGTCGTCACTAGTGGCGATTAAGTGCAGGGAAGCTCGAAATAAGCTATCCGATAAGTGCAGCCTGAGTATAATATGGGTCCCAGGCCATAGTTTTGTATCGGGTAACTGCGCTGCCGATGAGCTAGCAAGGAAGGGCACCTGTCTACATACAATCAACTCCGGCAGCTGGGTGAGCCCCCCTCTAAATACATGCAAGCACTGACTGCGTTCCCGGTACATAGAACTAGCCGACGCAAGAGTGGCCATGGAGCCGACTTGCAGAACGTCCAGGCAAATTTGGCCCAAACTTAACGAAAAAAGGTCGCAATCGGTAATTCATCTGAATCGCCTATTCATTAGCCCACTAGTGGGCCTTCTTACAGGACACTGTCTTATGGGAACCCATGGCGCTCTCATGGGCCTCTATACAAATGACTTCTGCCGCAGCTGCAGGGACGAGGAGGAGATAGAAAGTGTAGAACACTATCTATGCCACTGTCTCGCTCTGTCGAAAACCAGGTACCGATGTCTCCGCAAACACTCCTTTGGATGCCTCGCAGAGCTAGAATCTGCAAATATAGATGATATTCTGCGCTACATCAGACAAACGCGCTGGTTTAGCTTCATGGGTGTATGAACTCCGGCCCTAAACACATGGAACCTTGGGGGATCCGTCTGTCTGTCATCACCATATAGAGTTGCAACGTATACGTTGCACTTTGTCGTATGTCAGAAGGTTTCTTACAAAACTTTTTGGGGGATGCGACCTTTCTGCTGGGTTAGGTCGATCTACAGAAAGGGAAATTAGGGCTCCTTTCGTGGTATCACAACGGACCAAACTAAGGCCCACGTGAGCCTCCGCGTGGACTGCGGAGGCAGCCACTTTAACATACATACATACAAGGTGATTTTAATCTGAGTAATGTTGCTTGTAAAAATTACTATATGAAGATCTATTAACTCCGACTAATGTGAACCTTGCACATGAAATTAATCTTTTAGATACTCTTTTTAGTGCTAACTTTATTCAGATTAACTCATTTGTTAGCAATCTTAATAAGATTTTGGATCTAGTTTTCGTTGATGAAAATTTAGTAACCCAGTTATCAGAATGTTATTTTCCCATTTGTAAGTCGGATATGCATCATGTACCCTTATCTCTTAAACTAGAATTTTTTGACTTTGAGGCATTGAATAATATCAATAATACTCGAAATTTTAATTTGAAAAATGCTAATTTTGATCTTCTTAACACGATCATTTACTCAAATGATTGACAATCCATCTTCTCTGGTAAAAACCTTTCTGATTGCTTTGATACTTTTCTTCAAGAGTTGTCTGGCATTTTTGAAAGTAATCCTCTTTGCTCCCAGTTAAATTACACAAATTACCTTGGTACACTACTGGTCTGAAAAAGCTTAAGAACAAGAGAAATAAATATTTTAAATTGTATAAGGCCACTGGTGATAACTCATTTAGAGATCAATATCTATGCTACATGAAACAATTCAATACGCTTGATAAGTTCTTGTATAACAAATATATCTCTAGATTCGAGGATGAGTTAAAGGAAAATCCTTTTGGAACTACGTTCATTCGAAAAAAGGCACATCCAATATTCCATCCAGGATGAAATTCAATGGATCGTGCTCTGACAGTTTGGCTGAGTCGGTGAACCTCTTTGCTGACTTTTTTAAAGCAAATTTTGTCGCTGACTCTGACAATATTTCTGATGGGTGTGGTTTCGGTACATCCAACTCTTTAGATTTCGGATCGTTGTCTATTTCTGAATTAGATATAATTAATGGGATATCCTCCCTATCACCCTCTTTAAAAAGATGTAGTAAACCTCTTTGTGTGCCTTTGTGTATCATTTTCAATATGTCGCTTTCTACTGGCGTTTTCATTAACCGGTGGAAATTGGCGTCTATCACCCCAGTCTACAAATCTGGAAACAAAAATAAAGTGACTAACTATAGACCTATATCTAAGTTGTCAACGTGTTCCAAACTTTTCGAGAAAGTAGTCAAAGCCAAGATTGAATTTGTTGTTAAAGGAATAATTGATCCATGCCAACATGGCTTCGTTAGTGGACGCTCAACTGTCACTAACCTTGCTGTGTTCTCTCAATTCTGTGTATCTGCATTTAAGGATGGACGTCAAGTTGACGCTATTTACACGGACTTCTCTAAGGCATTTGACACAGTGTCGCACAAAATACTTCTCCGGAAGCTCCAAAATTTAGGTTTTCACTCAACCTTTCTGTTATGGCTGAAATCTTACTTGACAAATAGGATATTGTTTGTCGAAATCGAGAGTGTAAAGTCTTATAGTTTCTTAGCAACCTCGGGTGTGCCGCAAGGTAGTATCCTGGGTCCAATATTATTTATAATTTTTATAAATGTTGTTGGTCTGCATCTAAAACACTCGAATTTTTTACTTTATGCAGATGATCTTAAACTCTTTCGAAGGATAACCTGTTCATCCGATATATCACTCTTACAGGAAGACTTGAACGCACTTAATGACTGGTCTTCTCTGAACAAACTGCTTCTTAACATCAATAAATGTTGTCATATGACTTTCTCAAAATCTTCGAATGCGCTCGAGTCATCATACTCGATTTCAAATGTATCTCTTTCAACAGTTGCCGAATTTCGTGATCTTGGCGTTGTTTTTGACTCCTCTTTTACTTTCGTTTTACCCTTGTGAAGGGTGGACACCTTGCCGCGGTACGAGGGCTTAAGTCGATAGCCACAGGGCTACGCTGCCCTTGTGATCATAGCGCCGGCGGTACTACATCGAGAGAAGCCAAGCCTCTCTGGCGCGACGACTAAGATCTTCCCCCTCCCAATCCAGGGTGTTATGCGACCACGTGACCATTGGACGTTTGCAGCCGGGAGGCAAATCGTGGCTGTAATCGAACGGAGCCTCACTGATACCGGGCCGCCTCGGAGAGTAACTATGGCCTTACCGCGGTATGGGGCTCTGCCGCGGTGGACGATACATTCCCCTTACTCTTCCTTTGACCCTAAACTGGCCTTGCCCGGCGGGGGGTCTACGAACAAGATGAAAGATAGTAACAAAAACCCTAAAACTAAAGATACAACAATGTATACTGCACAGCAGAGGAGGAAAATGCTGGAGCAAGCGAGAACGCAACGTCGGAGGACAAACTCCATTTCTTTATCAGCCGAGAGATCGACAGCGATGGCAACTACGAGTCGATTAGCTCTGGATAACAAGGGGGCAATCCCCAAAGTAAGTACCGGTACAAACACGGTGAAGCCAACAACGGCTGATGCTAAAGCCCCAGTAAGTGCCGGTACCGAAACCAAGTCTTTAACGTCTGTGGCAGTGGTCTCACGACCTGGCCCCAGAGATCCAAATAAGGGAACGACCGCGATGGCAACTACGGATCGAAATTTGCCCCAAAAGACATCTCCCAGTCGCTCTGAGTACTTGGACAAAAGAGCGGCCGCAAGGATTTTGAAGAAATACGAGGGTATTTCACAAGAGACGCTGTCGCCGAATGCTAGAAAGACAGTGGAGATGGCTGAAGCTATCTTACCGAACTTCCAAAGCGATTACGCACCAAAGAAGGTTAATGGAAACCCCTTCAAACGCCAGAGATCGGACGTGGATTTAAAACCTCACCCGAAGCGGCAGCAACACGCCCCCGTAATGGGTAAACTCAGCTTTGCTGAAGTGACTAAGGATAGGATCCTCATAGGCGTCATTGACCGAGGTAATGAAAGCTGGGCCATCCCTAGGGACCAGTGGCGGTACGTCCGGAATGCTATCGGTAATGCCCTTCTCGACATTATGGGTTCTGATGCGGGATGGCACCAGGGCCGAATCAAGGTATTCGTTTGCGAGGATGCAAAAACTGTTGCACTGTACAAGGCAGCAGCTGCAAGACTAGGTGAGATCTACCAAGGGGCAAGAATCGAGGTTGTCGACTGGAAGGACATCCCGGCTCGGCCAAGGGCAAGAGCGTGGATTCCTGCTATTCCTGCTGAACCTGAGAGAATTCTCAGGATGCTGAGGATCATGAACCCGTCTCTCCCGACGAAGGACTGGGGTGTCAATCTGGTCGAGGATACGGTAGGGCCTGATAGGCAAGTGATCTTCACCTTGAATAAGGAGGCACTCGAGCCCCTTAAACGGTGCAACGGACGAGTGCACTACGGTATGGGTCAGATCGTGATTCACGTATACCGCGGCGATGCACAGCGCGCTGCTATTTCGGCTGTACCGGAGGACTCGGACATCGCAGTGCCGGAAGGGGAGTCGGAAATGTCCGACTCGGAAAGTATGGTATCTGCCACGTCAAATGGCGAAGGAGCAGTGGACAGCTCGGAGATGGGAGACAGCCTGCTGGACGGGGAAGACCTCAACGTCACAGTGATAGCAGCTAGTCCTGAGCGCACCAATGTTGACACTGCCACAGTTAGTAGGATCTCTGCCACGCCAAACCGTGGTTGCGGTTTGGGGACTAAGGGTTTTAAGCTTATTCTAGCCAGCGCGGGGGGCAGGGTTAGAGCCTGTATTTTGGTTAAGTCTGAGCTGAATGCCTTTCTCTTGCCCAACTATACCAATGGTGACGTTACAGCTGCCAGTTTAACAGTCGACAGTACCAGTCTGACGATGGCGTCGGTCTATATGCCCTACGACGCCGAAGAACCTCCGCCACAGAGGGAGGTAAAAGACCTGGTGGCAAATTTTTCCATGGGTCATCTTATTATCGGAACTGACGCCAATGCTCATCACGTCCAGTGGGGAAGCTCCGATATCAATGCTAGAGGAGAGTCGTTGCTTGACTATTTGTTAACAACTAACCTGGTAGTTTGCAACGTGGGTAACGAACCTATTTTTATTACTAAAACCCGTAGGGAGGTCATAGATCTCACTATTTGCAGCGAAGGCGCTTATGAGTGGGTAAGAAAATGGCGCGTTCTCGATGAGCACTCATTCTCCGACCACCGGTACGTAGAAATAGTTCTAGACTTTTCTGTTGAGCAGCCGGTTATGAAACGCAACCCACGTAACACTAACTGGCAGCTACACAATGAAATACTATCTAGGGACTTACCAGCACTGCCCCCACAAGTCCCCTCATCAGTAGGGGAGTTGGAGGATCTGGTAAAGACCTTTATAACGGCGCTCTCGAATGCCTTAGAGCAGGCTTGCCCAGTGCCAAAACCACGCGGTAAACATAGGCCGCATTGGTGGTACTACGACCTGGACTCGCTCCGAAAATCATGTAGGACACAATTTAATAAGGCCAAGAGCGTTGGCACGGATACTCAATGGCTCGAATATAAAGTTAAACTCAGGGCTTACAAAAAAGCTCTAAGGCAGGCGAAGAGAGGCGAAAATGTCGACGATACAGCGAGACTTACACGAGTACTCTCAAAAACTCAAACAGCCACAAGCTATTTGCGCAAACCTGATGGATCCTGGACCAGCACGGAGAGGAAAACCCTAGAGCTGCTCTTGGATACGCACTTCCCAGGGAACTTGCATGAGGAACCCGTAGCACCTACAACAAACCTGGCTGTATACATACCCATCACGGAGGAAAACACAAACCCTGTGCGACTTGATGCAAGTAGCACTGAGATAGGTTTCCTCATGGTGCTCGCGCTGCGGACTGAGCATCAACCCGGGAAAAGTGGAACTGGTCCTTTTCACCAACCGCTATAAGATACCACCGCTAATACTACCAAAACTGAATAACATGCACCTGAACTTGGCTGACAAAGCCAAGTTCTTGGGCACAGTTCTGGGTAGGAAACTAACCTGGAAGGAGAATGTTCTTCACGCCAAAAGAAAGCGTGTATTGCACTCTACACGTGCAAAAGAGCCATTGGAAAGAAATGGGGGCTCAGCCCCAAAATATGCAAATGGATCTACACTGCAATCATTCGACCAATCATACTCTATAGAGTTGTAGTTTGGTGGCCTGCGCTGAGCAAGGCAACAAACCTTAATCTGCTAGGTAAAGTACACAGGTCTTGCATGATCTGTATAAGCGGTGCGTTAAGGACAACGCCCAATGAAGCACTCCAGGCCATTCTTGGCATTTTGCCACTCGATCTGGAAGGGCACCGAGTAGCAGCAGCATCGGCTCTGCGTCTAAGGGAAACGTCCGGCTGGGGCGCAAGCACTAATGGACACGCCTGTATTTTGGGATCCTATAGCTTTCTTCCGCTGAGCACAGATCGGTGTGCGACCACAACAGTCGGAGATAGCGGTTTAAAAATCAACATTCCCAGCAGGGAAGAATGGGAGAGCACGGATCGGAGTCCCGTCACTCATGGCGGCACTTCCATTTATACTGATGGCTCCAAGTTAGACGGCAGAGTTGGGGGAGGGGTTTATTCAAAGGATCTGAACCTTGAGCTCTCCTTCAGACTACCTGATCACTGCAGTGTCTTCCAGGCTGAAGTTTCAGCGATCATGGACGCCGCGGCTTGGATAGGCCAACACACTATCAGACAGGACATTTTTATATTCAGCGACAGCCAGGCGGCCATCAAATCCCTTGGCTCTTACTCGTTCAACTCTGAACTGACGCTCAGCTGTCGTCGATCTCTACAAGAGATGGCCCAACAGAATCGCGTTAACCTCACATGGGTTCCGGGGCATAGGGACATTGAGGGAAATTGTAGGGCAGACGAACTTGCGAGGCAGGGCACGACCAAGCAGGTTCTTCGCGATAAAGAGCGCTTAGGTATGCCGTTTGCCACATGCAAGCTTATGCTGAAGGAGTACACACTCCGCCAAGCCAACGAAAGATGGCTGCAATCTCCAGGATGCCGGATATCCAAAGAAACCTGGCCGAAATGGGATCATAAAAGATCAAGACAAATGTATGCCCTAAGGAGAAGAGAAACCTCCATATTAATAGGCGTATTAACTGGGCACTGCCTCATTGGTAGGCACGCAGAAAGACTAGGTGTGCCCTACCGACGATGCTGTAGGAGTTGTAAGGATGATGAGGAGGAGGAAACGGTGGAGCACCTCATCTGCAACTGCCCGGCTTTAAGTGGCGCGAGAATGCGCTTTTTGGAAGTTCCCTTCCTGGTTCGCCTACGCCAGGTCACGGAGCTGGACATAAAGGACCTGATGGCCTTCATCAAGTCATCTAAATGGTTCGGGGAGGAGTAACGGTGTCGATATAGGAACGTCAGTCCCGGGATTCTGCTATGTGGAGAATTCCGTTAATAGCGGGATTTTCCATATGGCAGGGTCCCGGAACTGACTTTTCTAGTGTTGGTGGTATCACAACGGGCCTTTTAATACTGGCCTAGGTGTGCCTCTGCGGCAGCCACTTGAACCTAACCTAACCTACTTTCGTTAATCACGTTAATCATATGATCCCAAAAGCCTATGCTAACTTAGCCTTTTTGCGTAGGTACGCTAAGGATTTTAAAGACCCGTACACGAGAAAGATATTGTATAGTTCTTTGGTGCGATCTAAATTAGAATACGCGTCAATAATCTGGTACCCGATTTACTTGGTACGTTCTTCAAGAATTGAAAGGGTTCAACGTAAGTTCATACGATTTGCTTTGCAACCTCTCCATTTCGAAAATCCCTTGCCACCCTACAATGCCAGGTGCTTGCTTATTAATGTTATGTCGTTAGAAACCAGACGAACTGTTCAACATGTAATGTTTATTTACGATTTAGTGTCTGGGGCTATCGATTGTTCAGCTCTCCTTAGTCAGGTATGTTTCAATATTCCGAATAGACCCCTTCGCTCGTACAATACTTTTTTTACCGAATTTCGTAGAGCTAATTATCTTAGTTTTGCTCCCCTTATTACAGGGTTCGAAGAATTCAATCGGATTTCTAGAAATCTTGATCTCGATTTTTCATTGCCGAGACTCCAGTTTAAGTTACGTGTTAAATCTTATTATCGAGCAAATTAATTGATCTCATCATAATTTTTAGTACTGTTGTTATATTTGTAACTAGTCTTAAGAATAACTGTAATCTAGTCAGTAAGGTTTGGAACCATTGGACTTAATAAAGATATGAAATATATGAAATAAGATATGCCAATATGGGTATCAAATGAAAGGTATTTTCGACCGTATTCCAAATATGGAAATCTCAAGCGCGGTTGCCACCTAGGGTTGCTACCTAACCGTATTTTATTTATTTTTCTCTATATCTCGGAACCGCTCGACCGATTTGGATAAAGTTTGACATTACAGATAGTATGATTCATTCTAAGATTATACGCGTAGGCGGCGGTTCACAGGGTTGCCACCTATCTAAATTTTTTAAATATCGAGCAGAATATGCCAATATGGGTATCAAATGAAAGGTATTTTCGACCGTATTCCAAATATGGAAATCTCAAGAAGGGTTGCCACCTAGGGTTGCCACCTAACCGCATTTTATTTATTTTTCTTCATATCTCGGGAACCGCTCGACCGATTTGGATAAAGTTTCGCAATTGCCGTCCGTTATCGCTAAAAAGGAATGACTGGTGCTTTGATACGAAACGGCCAAAATCGCTTAGGCGGTTAAGCGCCAATAAATGATGATGATGAGACTAAGTCCGCAGCGAGAGGACCACGTCGAAACTTCTCGCAGTGCTACTTTTATCAGGTCACCCAGAGTTTGTGGGAACTTGCCTCTGAATGCAATAGCTAAATCGTCTGCGTAAGCCACTATCTTCCCGCCCCCCCAGCTTGTGTCACGTAGCAACGAGTTGACTGTGAGGTTCCATAAAAGCGGGGAAAGAACGCCACCCTGGGGCATTCCCCTTGTGACATAGCGTGATAACTCAACCGTACCAAGTGAAGAAGCTATTTTCCTTCCCCTTAAAAGTTGGTCAATTAAACCAGTTAGAGGTCTATCTACGCCCAGATTAGTTAGAGCGGAGTTGATAGCCTCCGGGCTTATATTGTTGAAAGCCCCCTCAATGTCTAGGAAGACCACGAGACAGTAGTCCTTTTCACACAGCGATTTCTGTTAAGAAGCAACATTGTTTAATGGCACCACTTATATGTAAAGATCTGTCACTCCTTTGATACGTGGCACATTCTTATTCGCCATTGTATTCAGCTACTTAATTTCATTACTTCCTAACTGTTATTTTTCTTCATATATACTTACTTATACAAATACGATTTGTACATATATTATTGTGACGAATTCGATGATTCCTTGATTATTTTCCCTGAGTTCGATCACTGTACGTTAAATAAAACACTCCGATTCTGCTTAATAAATAGTACGCTTTATTTACTACTAAAAAACCGTAGTACAATATCGCGGGTTAACTCACTGTTCAGTACTTCACTGTACAACACTTGAAAATAAACTGATTGATTTGCATTGTCTTTGCGCGGTTTATATACCCTAGCAAACAGCAGCATCACAACCTAGAAATGTCTACACCTTTCTGGTTTATTCGTGCAACAGTGTTCTCGAAGCGTTTATCTATCGTCATCTCCTCTTTGTGCCACAATCGTAAACACGCGAGCTGCCTCTCCCTCTCTCGCTCTCACGTCATGTATGTAAACAGCTGTAGTTGTGGTAGTGACGCTAGTGGTGGAAGATGAGCGATTCTTGATAACATTCGCCACACTGCCCTCCACCTAAGTCTGATCGTCCCGATCAGACACATTTCCCGATCCGAACGTTGCTAGTCTCTCCAGGGGAACCACTTTCATTTTGTTCCGTAGCATTCCAACAGCCTGTATGCGGTAAACAACGTCGTTGATCCGTTTCACAACTCTGTATGGTCCTTCCCAGTTGCACTGAACTTTGGGAGACACACTTTTCCTCCGTTGTGGCCTGTTAAGGAATACTAAATCTCCTTCCAGAAACCCTTCTGTTTCCATTGCTTTTTCGTACCTGGTTTTCATGTTTTTGCTTATACTTCCGGGGAATGGACCAGCTTCATCCAAGGTAATCCTCTCAACCGGTGCACCTGAGTTGCACTGCCTCCTTAGACCATGACTCGTGGACCTCAGCACCTTTGCTCTGATGCACTCATCGCATTTGGCAATCCACTCCTTTACCGACTGACCGTAACCAACCCAATAAAATGTCTGCTTAATCCTCTCCAAGGTCTTCTTGACTCCTAGATGACCTCCACTTGGATCGTTATGCATTTCCCTGAGAACATCAGACACCCGCTTCCTTGGAACAACTATAAGCTTCCGAGCGCATTGACCATCCCCACTCTCCCATATTCGATGCAAACAACCGGATACCATTCGTAAACTGTTCCATTGTGCCCAATATGACTTGGCAACTGGACTCGCCGCTGACATTTCTTTTCTTGCTGGTCGTTTGTTCCGCTCGAGCCCTCGGATCACACATGCCAGATCTGAATCTTCCTGTTGACTTCTCCAAATATTCTCAAGTAGGCATTTGTCTATCAAAGCCATTGGTCGAGGAGGTACCTTTGCATTTCGAGTGTCCTTGTGCTTCATCTCTAATGAAACTCCTTTGGTGTAATACCCAATGTTGTGTCCAAAGATCAGAGGTACTTTTTGGCCATTGTATCTCATAACTCTATTTCTCAGGTTCATGTGAATGTCTCTCACAGCCAAGAAGTCGACGCCAATGATGACTTCGTCCACAATATCTGCCACTAAGAAGTTGTGGTATGTAGTCGCATTCCCAATCGCAACTTTGCACCGCACTTCTCCATGAACCAGCTTACTTTCACCAGTTACTGTCCGCAACTTTGCATCCTGCAATGGTCGTACTCTCTTTTGGACCAAGTCACTTCTAATGATGGAATGAGATGCGCCAGTATCCACAGTGAATAACCGCTCTTTTCCGTCCAAGAAACCTCTAACAGTAACAGTACTTGCTTTCCCTCCGACCTGCGACACAGAAACTATAGGGCATTCATCTTGGTCATCTCCTCCAGCGTTACCCTTACGTCCACAAGCATTGCCGAAGTCTCTGGAGCCGATGTTGCAATGACGCACCATATGGCCAGATTTTCCGCACTTGAAACATTTAATGACACCATCGCTTTTCTTTTGTGCTCCATTCAAGGCTTCCAGAACTTTGTTGATTTTTTCGACCAAGTCTGATGTCTCCTTTTCCACATGGCGAACCTTGTTATCTGGTTTACATAAAATCGAGGCTGTCTCTTGTAATAAAGCGTGTGATACCGTCTCTGCGAATGTCCTTTTGGGGTTTGCATATGCGGCTCGCTTCGTGTCTACATCCATTATTCCATTTATGAATCTTTGGATCTTTACCCTCTCGATGTATTCCACGGGTGCATCTGCGTTCGCCAAATGAGCTAACCTCTCAATGTCCCATGCAAAATCCTGCAATGACTCATTAGCCTTCTGGAAGCGATTCTGTAGCTCCATTTGAAATATCTGCCTCCTATGCTCGCTACCGTAACGTCTTTCAAGGGCTCCCATCAACGCTTCATAGTTGTTTCTTTCAGCGTCCGGAATAGTCTGTAAGATTTCGGCTGCAGGTCCTTTCAATGACACAAATAAAGCAGCGACTTTGTCCTCAGCGCCCCAGTTGTTCACAGCTGCTGTCTTCTCAAATTGTAGCTTAAATACCTGGAAAGGAACAGATCCGTCAAATGATGGAGGTTTTACCTTGGGTACGCTTGTGGAAACACTGTGACGATTCAGCTGCAACTCCTGGATACGACTTCTTAACGCATCCACCTCGGCCTCGACTTTCTCCTCAAGCTGCATTATTTTCTCGTCCTGTATTTTTAGCTGTGAGGACATACGTTCTTCCTGCTCCTCCAGCTGTAATGCTATTTTTGAAGATAGCCGGGCCTCCTGCTCCTCAAGTTGTGCTGAGATCTGAGATGTCATGTATGTCCTCTGTTCTTCCAACGCAGATGCCATGTGTGTCTTCTGTTCCTCCAACTTTGATGCCATGCGTGTCCCTTGTTGTTCCAACTGAGATGCCATGCGTGTCTCTTGTTGTTCCAACTGAGATGCCATGCGTGTCTCTTGTTGTTCCAACTGAGATGACATGCTTGTTGTTATGTTGTTTGACATCTGAGCCAAGGCAGCCAATAAAGAGTTTGTGTCCACATTTGCCACTGAATCCTGAGAGTCCTTTTGCTCTTCTATTTTCGTCGCTCCCTCTGCCGAAAGTTGAAAAACATGATCGTCAACATTGATTCCTTCCGCTTCCATAGCCTCTCGCAACCGTGATTGTAGCTCTGCTTTATTGCCCGTTGTTGACAATCCACGTCGTTCCAACTCGTTTTTGAGTTGCTGGATCTTCAACTCATTCAACTTTGCCATGTCCTTGTTATCCTTAAAATGTCCTTGTTATCCTTTTCAATGTCCTTGTTATCCTTTTCAATGTCTTTGAATTTATTTAACAATACCGCTTCTGACACCAATTGTGACGAATTCGATGATTCCTTGATTATTTTCCCTGAGTTCGATCACTGTACGTTAAATAAAACACTCCGATTCTGCTTAATAAATAGTACGCTTTATTTACTACTAAAAAACCGTAGTACAATATCGCGGGTTAACTCACTGTTCAGTACTTCACTGTACAACACTTGAAAATAAACTGATTGATTTGCATTGTCTTTGCGCGGTTTATATACCCTAGCAAACAGCAGCATCACAACCTAGAAATGTCTACACCTTTCTGGTTTATTCGTGCAACAGTGTTCTCGAAGCGTTTATCTATCGTCATCTCCTCTTTGTGCCACAATCGTAAACACGCGAGCTGCCTCTCCCTCTCTCGCTCTCACGTCATGTATGTAAACAGCTGTAGTTGTGGTAGTGACGCTAGTGGTGGAAGATGAGCGATTCTTGATAACATTCGCCACATTATATTACTTCACTTCTCATCAAACCGCGTGAATAAACGTAGCATATATTTTGTACGTGCTAAGTTTGCACTTATAGCATTTTATTTCATCAGGTTATGGGCCCAGATTGGCTTAAGATAACCGAAGAAACAATCCATATTTTCCACCGACTAAACAACAGCAACTACAGGTTGTGGAAGTTCAATGTCGATGCGGTATTAAAAGGCCATGGTTTACTAGGAATAGTACAAGGGATAACCAAATTCAACGATTCGGCATCCCAAGATCAGAAGGACTTATGGATGAAGCGTGACGGTAAAGCAATGGGAATTCTTATATCTTCAAATGAAAAGGATCAAGCAAACCACGTACTAACATACACTAGCTCAAGTGAAGTCTACCACAAATTATCCACGACAAACAAAGTGAGGTAAAAGTTATGTGACTTTATGAAGAATATTTTTCGCTACGAATGCAGGAAGACGAGTCAGTCGCAGATCATGTGTCAAAGGTGTCAGCATTAGCAGCGGAAATAGAGGCACAAGGGGAAAAGTTATCCGAAAATATCAAGATGGTAAGAATCATAAACAGTCTGCCACCAAGGTTCCAAAACTTCAAAACTGTCTGGTATAACGTAAAAGAAGGCAGAACTATAGACAATTTGATGGCAAAGTTACAGCTCGAAGAAGATCAACTCAAGAAGAGTAGTGACGGAGATGTAAGCGAAGCAGCTTTCAATGCAAAATCCGAAAAAGTCAATTGCCGAAAGAAAGCGAACGTCAAAATGTAACTATTGCAATAAAATTGGACACTGGGAGAGAGAATGTCGTGCAAAGAAAAAGCAATTTAAAAAACGTGAGGGCAACAAACAGAAAGACAAGAACGGTGATGAAGTAGCGTTTATTGCATCAACGTCAAATGTTTTGTTAGCGCCGTACCATGACGTGTGGATCGCAGACTCAGGTGCTACCGAACACATGACTTCACATAAAGAATGGTTTACCGATTTACAAATGTCAAATTCTAATCGATTTGTTTACATTGCAAATAATGAGAAATTGCCAATCTTAGGTTGCGGCAATGTAAAAATGTATGCTCTTGTAAACAACAAATGGATACCTCGCGTTCTCACTAACGTTCAATATGTTCCTCAACTAAAACAAAACCTGTTTTCTACAGGCTCAGCAACAACAAAAGAGTTTTCAATGCTGATGGAATCTAAACGATGTGTTCTGATAGACAAAAATAAAAACATGTTGGCGGTCGGTATTCGTGACTCTCAAAATCAATTTAGAATGTTATTTAAGCAAAGAAATGATTATAAAGCAAATTCGGAAAAATCAATACAATGCAGCAATGGCACTGCAGACTTGGGCACATAAATACCTCAACAATCAAAAACATGTGTGACAGAGGTTTAGCTGATGGCATAAATGTGACGGAACACAAAAATTTCTTCTGTGAAGACTGCAAGCGAGGAAAAATGCATCGGTCTTCACATGGAGCTACAATACGACGCGAAGCACGTAAATGTGAATATTTTCACATGGATTTATGCGGCCCTATGTCTGAATCTGGTATTGGTGGAGTTCGCTATTTCATGTTGCTTAAGGATAAAGGCACATGCTTCAGGTACGTTTATTTTTTAACCAACAAATCTGAAGTGGTTCAAAAACTTAGATGTTTTCTTTCTATGTTGCGCAACATGACTGGCGAATCGGTAAAATACATACGGTGCGACAATGGTACCGAGTTTATAAACAAAGAAGTAGCTGCGCTGCTGTCCAATAATGGTATTGTTCTGGAGAAAATCTTACCATACACCCCGGAGCAAAATGGCTTTATTGAAAGAGACAATAGGACTGTTCAAGAATCAGCCCGGACAATGTTGTTGGCTAGGGGACTAAACAAATTTTTGTGGCCTGAGGCGGTGAGAACAGCCGTATACATCCTTAATCGATCAGCATCGGCTAGTCGAGAAAAAACGCCATTCGAATACTGGTTTGGCAAGAAGCCCGATTTGAGTCACTTAAAGGTTTTTGGCACTGAATGCATGGTTTATCTGCCCAAACAACTTGGGAGGAAAAAGTGGGATGATAAAGCAAAGAAAATGTATCTAGTTGGTTATGAACCTTCAGCAAAAAATTTTCGTTTGTACGATCAGGAGTCAGCAAAAATAATTGTTAGCTGCGATGTTGTTTTTAATGAAAAGGCAATTAGAATTGGGTCATTTGGCAGAGGCGACGAGGGTGATATGAGTAATGAAAACACTGAACAAGATGAAAGCGTTTCATCGTTGTTGTTGTAGCGAGGTGTAGCCCTGCCTAAATGTCAGACAGGTGTGTGTATTGCTCTTGGCCGGGTCGATATAAGAAAACGGCCCCGGTCGTTTCGGCACGATGGGTACAGCACAAGTACTGGTACCGTTCTCGTAGAACCGGCAATACAAGAAACTAGCCGTGTAGGCTATGTAGGTCATTTAGCGTAACCCAGGGTGCACCAACTGGGAGGCGACCTACTTTTACACCCGTTTCATCGTCTTTTCAGCCGTATATGTCCAGCACTCCGAAAAATTCTATGAAAAAAGAGACTTCAGCAACCACCGATATGCCAAATACATCAACTGGTTCTACGTTACAAAGTTCAGGAACAGATGCAAGAGGGCATAACAGGTATGGCTTGGGTAAGGAAGTTTTACCACCAGAGCGATTTGGATACGATTACATGGGCTGTTTAGCAACTATTTCAGAACCAGATTCATATGAAGATGCCATAAATTCGGAGCACGCCGAAAATTGGAGAGCGGCAATAAATGACGAAATCAATTCCCTTGAGCTTAATCAAACTTGGGAGTTGGTAGAAAAACCCCGCGATAAAAATATTGTGGGATGCAAATGGGTGTTTAAAATTAAATCAAACCCAAATCAAAAGCCAGTGTTTCAGGCGCGATTAGTGGCCAAAGCTATTCACAAGAACCTGGTATCGATTACAAAGAAACATATTCGCCAGTAGTTCGATATGATTCAGTCAGAGAGGCCATGGCGGTAACAGCCTCTGAAGGCATGGAGATGATGCAATTTGATGTCAAAACTGCCTTTTTATATGGAGAACTCCATGAGGAAATTTATATGGACATCCCACAAGGTATCAATGTCTCTCAAGCTCAAAATCTAGTTTTTCGCTTAAAAAGGGTCTGCTTGGGCTTAAGCAGGCATCTCGTAATTGGAATTCAAAGTTTGTGGAATTTCTACAAACATTTAAAATGCAGCAGTCTAGTGCTGACCATTGTGTGTTCCACGGCAATATTGAAAATAGTAAGATTATTTTGCTTCTATACGTTGATGATGGGTTGATATTATCCCCAAACAAATCCGCTTTAAATTTATTCATTGAACAATTATCGAGTGAATTTCGTATCACTTATGGTGAAAACAACTATTATGTTGGGCTTGAAATTTACCGCGATATACAAAACCTATCTATAAAAATTATCCAACATTCTTACATAAAGAAAATTCTTCAACGCTTTAACATGGATGATTCAAAAGGTATTTCGACGCCTAGTGACAGTAACTCATATCTATCAAAACGTAGTGAGGAAGCTACTGTAGCTGTTTGATGTTTGCTGCTACAGTATCCAGACCAGATATATCGTATGCCGTTGGTGAAATGAGCAAATTTACAGAAAATCCCAAGAACTCCCATGTACAAGCTGTTAAGAGGATTTTTCGTTACCTAAAAGCAACCATGGACTATTGTATAGAATATTTATCAGGTAATTCTCTTAAATTTGAAGGTTATACTGACGCAGATTTTGCTCGTGATTTCGATACAAGAAGATCTACAACCGGCTATGCATTTCTATTAAACGACAGCCTTGTGGCATGGAGAAGCCACCGCCAAAAGACTGTTGCGTTGTCAACAACAGAGTCCGAGTGCATGGCCGCCTGTGAAGAAGCTAAAGAGCTAATTTGGCTTCAACAACTTTTGGCTGATTTTGGTTATAACCTGGATTCCCCTACGGCTCTTAATATCGATAATCAGGGTACAATTCGACTAATTGGAAATCCGGGATTACACCATAGTACAAAGCATATCGACATAAGGTTTCATTTCATCAGGGATTTGCAAAAGACCAAAATGGTTGAGTTCAAATACGTCAACACAGAACAACAACGTGCTGATATATTTACAAAGCCACTGACAAATCAACGCTTAAGGAATAATTTGGAGCTTTAAGGAATGTCGCCAGTCAAACAATGAGTGAGAGTGTTAAGAAGCAACATTGTTTAATGGCACCACTTATATGTAAAGATCTGTCACTCCTTTGATACGTGGCACATTCTTATTCGCCATTGTATTCAGCTACTTAATTTCATTACTTTCTAACTGTTATTTTTCTTCATATATACATATACAAATACGATTTGTACATATATTATATTACTTCACTTCTCATCAAACCGCGTGAATAAACGTAGCATATATTTTGTACGTGCTAAGTTTGCACTTGATAGCATTTTATTTCATCAATTTCTCAATGACAGATACTAGGCTGTGCAGAGTAGCTTCTGTTGATTTCGCCTTGGTGTATGCTTGCTGATAGCTAGAGATAAGGTTGCTATCAATAGTCGTTGAGAGGTAGTCGCTTAGTATCCTCTCAAAGGTTTTGAGTACAAAGGACGAGAGACTGATCGGTCTGTAGTCTTTTGGCTCGTAGTGGGATGCCTTCCCAGCCTTAGGGATAAACACTACCGTGGCGCTTCTCCAGGAGCCCAGAATGTGGTTGAGAGCCAGGCAGGCTGTGATGTCTCCAACGTGTTTATAAGTTGCGCGGGGATAATCCCGTCCGGCCCGGCAGTCTTATACGGTTCAAAGCTCTTAACTGCCCACCTTACCTTTTCCTCAGTGATGGGTATATTTACTGCCAGGTTTGTTGCAGGTGATAGTGGTGCGTCATGCAGATTCCCCGGAAAATGTGTATTCAAGAGCAGCTCAAGGGTTTCCTCTTCCGTGCTGGTCCAGGATCCGTCAGGTTTTCGCAAATAGCTGATGGCTGTTTGACTTTTCGAGAGGACTCGTCTAAGTCTCGCTGTGTCGTCGACCTTTTCGATGCCAGTGCAGAAATTGCTCCACGAGGTTCGCCTGTCTCAGAGCTTTTTTGTAGGCCCTTAGTTTAGCTTTATATTCGTGCCAATGAGGCTCAGAGCCGAGGCTCTTGGTCTTGTTAAATTGTTTGCGGCATGATTTGCGGAGCGAGTCCAAATCGTAGGACCACCAATGTGGTCTGTGTTTACCGCGTGGTTTTGGCACTGGACCAGCCTGTCCTAGAGTATTTGAGAGCGCCGATGTAAATGTAGTAACAAGCTCCTCCAGCTCCTCTACTGATGAGGGGGCTTGTGAGGGCAGTACTGGTAGGTCTCTGTCTAATATTTCATTGTGTAACTACCAATTAGTGTTACGTGGATTGCGCTTCATGATTGGTTGTTCTACAATAAAGTCTAATATATTGAAAAAAAAATCATTTCTATGTAACGGTGGTCGGAGAAAGCGCCTTCACTACAGATAGTGAGGTCTATGACCTCCCTGCGGGTCTTAGTGATAAAAGTAGGCTCATTACCCACGTTGCAAATTACCAGGTTGGTTGTTAAGAGGTAATCAAACAGAGACTCGCCCCTGGCATTCAGCTCCCCTATTGGACATGGTTACACGTTCTGACTTTGCTCTCCTCGCTGGCTCGAATGAGCTGGAAGCCCTTAGTCCCCAAACAGCAGATTATTGAGCTATTGACCCAGGGTTCTTGTATGAGGATGGGGCAAACCTCGACGATATGGCGTGGTGCTTCAGATTAATCTGCACAAATCTAAAGTGGCCTCGGCTGCTTTAAGTAGTCGTCTTTCTGAAGGTGACGTGGATGTGACCTTCATTTTAAAAACATTTTAAATTAAAAATATTTTTTTATTCTATTTTTATTTTATGCTTTTTAGTTGTGAGTTTGTGAAAATTGCCTAATTGAGATTGTAATCGAATATTGCATGTCAGGTTTAAAAAATCAATTTTCTATTATAATTGTAAATTTATTAACATTTTTTATGCGATATAAAATAAGTCAATGCATTGATATTAATTCGAAATATATTTATATTAACATAAATAACCTAAGGCGATGCATCTAATAAATTTCTCATTCTGCGCATTTCCGTCATTGCATCTTCGTTGCATGGCGTACTACTAGTAAGATTAGAGCAATCTAGTTCATCAATTTGCAAGCCATCCAACGATCTCACACGACTTAGTGCGACATAGGCCTGTCCCTTTGCAAAAAGATATACGAGATATACAACTGCGTTGCTTACTCTACAGCGCCATCTGCATATCAATATAAAATGCTCAGTGCCATCTGCACATCAATAGACAATGCTCATAAGAGTAAAGGAATTCGCCGCGTGGTAAGTAAAGGTACTTTTGGAATACATCACGCGGCGAATTCCAATCTTCTTTCTATGGCAATAGGGAAAAACGACTAAACTTGGGTGATGATTGGATTTTTGCAAATAAAGCAATATTTTAGATTTTTTTTTTTTGTATAATGCATTGTCAGTAAAACCTGATCGATGGTGAAAATTTCAAAACCCCAGCTCAACGGGGAGTTAGTTCAAAATCGAAAGCAAAATCTCTGTAAATTAAATTTTTCAAATATCTCTACCCATGCGCCACCTATCGGAATTATTTTTTTATTATAGTGCATTAGGGTATAAAACTAAGCGATGATGAAAATTTCAAGATCCTAACTGAACGGGAAGTTCGTTGAAAAACGAATTAATCGACACCGAAAACAGACCTTCGCATTTCTTAAATAGAGCGACTCACGCGCCACCAATCGGGTCCAATTTTTTTTGAAACATTTGGAAATTGATTAAGTAATACACACGCTAAATATTAGCCAAATCTGTCCATAATTTGGATTTTCAGTTTTTATTACCCCGATCTCAGCTCCATCTAGCAGATTTTTTTTGGGAAAATATTTCTTTTCATGGTAGTAATACATGTTCCAAATTTCAGCCAAATCGCACTATAAATGCGATTTTTGGAAATATAGCGGCCCACGCGCCACCTATCGGATTTTTATTTTCATAATATTGCATTGTCATCGCGATCTGAACTATGGTAAAAATTTCAAGACCCTGGCACAACAGGAAGTTAGTTTAAAATCGCATGCAAAAATCCGGGCACAAGAACGACGAAAGCGACCTAATAAAAACATTTTAATAAAAACTACTTAAATTTTAAATGATTAAAACCGTAAAATTACCTACAAACAGAGAAATAACTGTTATAACATATATTGAAAAAAAAATCAAAAAATAATTATTTCGTTTCAATAGATTTCTTTTTGAGTCTCAGATAATTATTACTTTGCGATAGAAAAATTAAAAATTGCTCATAACAGTTATTGAAAGACGTTTAAAATTTTCGTCATGAAATAATTATTATCGGCAATTTTTATTTTTAAAAGTCTTCAAAGAGTTTTATTCTGAAATTTATATTTTAAAAGTCTCAAGATAATAGTTATTTTTGATAAATATTTGTTTAATCGCTGTCGCCGAATTCCAGTAAATCGGTAGAGCTAGCGAAAGCTGTGATACCGGATTTCCAAAATACTTACATGCCAAAGAGGTTAAAAGTTAACCCTTTCAAGCGCCAGAGATCGGACCTGGAGTTAAATCCCCCTCCCAAGCGGCATCAGAATACCCCTGGAGCGAGCAAACTAAGCTTTGCTGAGGAAACCAAGGACAGGATCCTTATAGGCGTCCTTGACCGAGGCAATGCCCGTCTGGCCATCCCCAAGGACCGGTGGCGTTACGTGCGAAATGAAGTCGGCAACATTCTTCTCAACGTTGCTCCGGAGTTTCCGGGTAGTTCGGCGCGAGTAACGGATGCGGGTTGGCACCAGGGTCCGATTAAATTACTCGCATGCGAGGATGCAAAAACCGTAGCACTGTACAAGGCAGCAGCTGCTAAACTGGGTGAAGTCTACAAGGGCGCAAAGATCGAGGTCGTCGACTGGAAGGACATTCCAGCTCGTCCAAGGGCAAGGGCGTGGATTCCGGCCATTCCTGACGAACCCGAGAGAATTCTCGGGATGCTACGGCTAATGAATCCGTCCCTCCCAACGCATGACTGGAGTGTCAATCTGGTCGGGGATGCGGTAGGGACCGACAGACAGGTGGTGTTCACCATGAATAAAGAGTCAATCGAGCCCCTCAAAAGGTGCAATGGCCTAGTACACTACAGCGTATGCCAGATCGTTATCCACGTATATCGTGGTGATGCTCAGCGCGCTGCCTTCTCGGCTGCTCCGGGGGAACCGGAAGACGTATTACCAGGAGAGGAAGCGGAGGATTCCGATGCGGAAAGCATGTTATCCGCCACGTCCCTTGGCGATAGTGCTGTGATCAACTCGTAGTTGGAGGACAGCCTACAGGACGAGGAAGTCCTCGGCGTCACGGTGGTAGCAGCCAACGCTGAGCGATTAACATCTAACGCTACAGACAGCAGGACTCCCGCAACGCCATATCGGGCACTTAATCGGAACAACTCGTCGTTGATAGGCAACCTCCGGGATGGGGCAAACCTCGACGATATAGATGGTTCTCATAAGTTTCTAAAAATCTGACTACCGATATGAGCTTTCCTAAAAGATCATCTTTTCACCATATAGCAAGCGCCAAATGTTTTTATAGATTTCAATCTTGCCATGTACTGTAATACCTATAAGAATTCTCACTCATAAATGTTCAGGACAAGCTCTACGTGGTGAAAAATCTATTTAGGCAGAGGAGAAATTATTTTTCAGTTTTTAGTTCATTTTAAAAACATTTTAAATTAAAAATATTTTTTTATTCTATTTTTATTCACAATAAAATCTGGATCCAAACAAAATTTACGTGTGGCAACCGTGTGTGTATGAAATACCCAGCAAAAAATATCATTAGTGAAAGTAAGCATTCAAGGAATGCAGCTTTATACATGTATAATTTAAACGCATGTTATACGGCTGATACATTAGCGAAAATTCGGAATTAACTCCGTTTTTGGGAATTAACTTGAGCATAACCTTCTTTATAAACTCCCAAAAATGAAGAAGATTTGAGCATATTTGAGACAGCGAAATTACGATTTGACCGCTACTGTCACCGATAAATTAACAAAAATAGCAAAGAAATACTATCAAAATGGCGGACTGATGGCTAGATGTCGCCAAAATTAAAAAATTAGCAGCTACATCTAGCCCTAAACCGCAAGAAATACGATAGATGTCGCCAGGGTAAAATTTTGATCTGATAAAAGATTTATTGGAGATAATCTCCGTGTGTGTGTTCATAACATTACAACATTAGCCGCATTCTTCTGGTAGTGAACCGGAGATAGATAAAATATTTTGAATGCAACAACAATAACAAATTAAGCCAGATAAATCCACATAGAAGTCTGGTTCACGCTGTGTTGAATTAGTTTTTGGTGTAGCTGCGTTTAATTGCTTTTGATGCTGGCGAGGAATAATGTTGCATGGCTCAGCGCAGTGTTCAAATTGGGTCGTTTTTTTTTTTAGATTTCATACTAAACGCATTAAAATGTTAAGAAGTTGTGTGGTTTTTAAATTTTTTTACGTATTACTATCTTGAATGCATATATATATATTTTTAATAATCAAAAAACCATTGCAACCTTAAAATTTATTTAATGAATATTGGTAATAAACGGACTGTTTCCGTGAGAAATGAGCGTGAGTCGGAGCGATATCTTCCAGAAGAATGCGGCTATTGATCAGGAATGTTCTGTATTACCATTTCACTCGTATTTGCTTGTTTTATTAGCTATACGACACCACGAAATTTCTCTGATTTTTTCTTGTAATGTTTCTATTTACTGTGCGAAAGAAACGATATTATACAACTATCATATTGGTACAAGCGGACAAGCTATGTTAAAAAAATTACGAAAAAATAAAGAAAATGTAAACAGTGGTCGGACTTCTACCACTTTTTGGAGTGTCTACCGCTTCTATCACTTATGCTTAAAAATCTACCACCTTTTTATAGCTATAAAAATTTAAATTGCTCACAAAAAAGTATCCTAGCATCATATTAGTCATAAAAAAGTCAAACAGTTTAAAGACAGTTTTTGGTAGCACATACATACTTTTCTCACAATCTTTGTTTTGTACCATTTCACAAGAGGCTAAATTTTCGAGATTGCTGACAAGAGACTAATCTTCGCTCCAGTACCGGAGCTTCAATAAAGTATCCCTCATCTTTGTCTGATATTACAACAACCATTACAACTGTGTCTACCTTTCCTGAAACATTTTGTTTTCCCCCTTTTATTCCAAATTGTATGCATTTTTCTATCACTTGCAAGAAAAATTTGTGTCATTTTTACTCCCAGTTTTACTCCCAGCCTTATCTCCTCACAGAAATTAAATTTTTGATTTTCGGATTATTGAATATGGGGTAAGTAGTAGAGGTAAACGCCGTCAAATTTGTCGGCGGCGGCGGCGTAAGGCCCATTTTATAGTGGCGGCGGCGGCTACGACGGCACGGCGCGCCGCCGGCGTGCGCCGGCGTGGTGGTATAAAAAAATCGCATGTTGAATTTAAAAACTCCATAATTTCAATTGTTGGGATTTTTATTGAACTGACAAAAAATTTTGGGTACATTTTTTATGTAATGTAAATGAACGTAACTTTAAATGTTTCACATTTTATAATATAATATAGGAGAATACTAAAAACATAACGCATAGCAGTCTTTTAATCAAATTATTACACTGAAATAACTATGTTACATATTGAGTCTAGGACTAAAATTATGTACATTAACCGAAGGCTTTGTTATGATCACTACAATATGCATGTGTGATTTAAAATATATGTTTATAGTGTAATATTATATCAATTCAGTCTTTGTATACATTGTTAACATAAAAGTAAAGCTTTTGTAATGCTTACATTGATAGAAATTTACTTATTTAGTTTAAAAAAAAAAATTTGTACCATTTTATTTGTGACTGTCAGACCAGCTATAGAAAAAACTCGCTCACTCGGCGTACTTGTTGCAGGTATGCATAAAACTTTTTTTGCTAGCTTGGATAGCAAGGGCATTGCAGCCGCTTTTTCCCTCCAAAACTCTAAAACATTCTGATTGGAGGACAGACTTAGCAGCAAATGCCATTCTGCTTCTAAATTAGAGTTTTTCAAACTCGAAGAATACCGCTTGGCAAGTTTCAATATTTTAGAAGAAGGTGGAGTTTCTTCAGAATCGTTTACACTATTTCCGTTTTTTGATGAATCACCAACAAGTCTTTTATACATCTCTATCAAAAACTGTACTTCTGTCTTACATTTGCTTTTGCAGTATTCTGTAACACAATCTAGTGTGTTAAAACGCGGATCCAGCAGCGTTGCGCATACTAAAATATCAGTTATTGGAAATCTATAGTCAAGTTTACTCTTTATATTTTTTTTTATTTGTTGTAATAAATGATCGTGACAAAAGCTGAAATTATTCTGATTGAAATCAGTGTCATCGTTTTCAGATAATATTGATAATATATCAGTTCGAATGATTAACGCAAGAGAAATCGATGGGTATGAGTCCCCAGAAAGAATATTGACAGCATCTTTGAATTTTTGCAAAAGGTCTCTTAATTTATGCAATAGTAGTACTTCCGTTTCGAGTAAAATTAAGTCACTTTTATTACAGTTTAAAAGAAGTTTATTAATGGCAGCCCTTTGAGATCCAAGACTATCAAGTAATGATAAGACACTGTGCCATCTTGTAGATATCGAATTGCAAATAACCATGCCATTTTGATAACCCTGCCAATCCAATAACTAAACCAAAGTTATTAAGTGTAAATAATGTTTGGCAAGTTTACACAACAAAAAAAAATTAAATTTTCATGTAATTTATACTTTTAAGAATACAAAAGCTGGAGCGGGACATTGTGGTCACTATTTTGAATGGAAATCATTTCGTCCCCTTTTTGCGTTTTTATCGTAATCACCATTTTTTCGAAATTTACTTTTTGATGCAAATTTGTTCATCATCCCTTAGCGCATCATCTGGAAAAAAATTATAGCTGAAATCCTTACAGTTATGTCAAAAAATGGCTATCTTTTTTATCGTATCCACCAATTCATAAATGATAAAAAATAAAAAAAAAATTTAAAAATGCTCTCCTGTAAAATTTGGGTTTTGGCGTTTACGATAAAAACGCAAAAAGGGGACGATTTGTCGAAACCGACAATCAATAAAAGGTACATACATATGTGTGAAATACAGCTGCTAGATCCATCATCTTTTGCAGTTTGGTATTTGTTTCTTTCAGGGGTCAACTGCTAATAAATTAGCTAAAATTATGGGGGAGGACTCTAAAGACGGGGTTTGGCCTCAGGAGCGCTTTTTAGGGACGGCCTAAATAAATTACAATCACATGAAAACTTACAACTTTGATCGCAAATATGTAACTCAAACTAATAAAAAAAAAGCGCTTCCGGATTCGTGATCCTGAGGCCAAATCCCGTCTTTTAAGCCCTCCCGCACAATTTTAGCTAATTTATTAACAGTTGACCCCTAAAGGAAACAAATACCTGCACTTTTAACACATTTAGGGCACGGCCATTAGTGTGTTGTAAATAAAAAAAAAAATTTGTAACTTTAGAAAATTATCACAAAAAAAATGTTAAACGCGCCGGCGCGCGCCGCCGCTAAAAAGGCTATTCGGCGGCGGCGCGTCGAAAATGACTTTTGTCGGCGGCGGCGGCGGCGTTTGCCGGCGGCGTATATCTCTAGTAAGTAGCGTCTTTAGACACCAAACTTGACAAATTTTGAGGAGAATTGGGCAGTCTTGAAAAATGGTACCCTTTGTTTGATAAGTGGCAAATGACGTGTATGTATTTTTATTGAATAAATAGCAGTATTTTAGTTAAATGAAAATCTACCACTTATTTTTGCCTTTTTTACCACCAAATAAAATATTCAAGTCTGAACACTGAATACAAACTTTACTGTAAAAAACAAATGAAAAGGTTTGTACAGTCGGGACATCAGAATTGGTATGCTTCCTTCGGCAAATTATCTTATTTTGATCCCTAAAATACGATTTTCCTTGTCACTTAGGTGAAAAAAGCCAGACACCAGCTAGAAAATAAATTGCCAAAAATCAGGGAATTTTGCTAGCGGCTTAGGATTTGTATCTTTCTATAGTAAAATTTAACGAGCTACAAAACTGCGTACTCGCAAAAAATCTAAAAATTGTGTGCAAAAAGTTGGAAAATTGGCTGAAAATTCCTGAATTTCGCACAATTTTTTTAGCTTTAATTTAAAAAGCGTATGCTGTATTTTAAGGAGTACTTTCATAAAAAATTAGCGAAAATATTCAAAAAGAAGAAATGATTGGTGAAAATTGCAATTTTATGGTGTACATTTTCTTTTGACACTGACATGGTTAAATTACTTTTGTACTCGGATTAGTCATCACGAAAAGGACCATGAATCGTTCTAAAAACTTTTCTCTCGAGTACTCAAATTCTCTTCTTTCGACACTGTCCACGAAAAACCAGGAGGTCGGGTTGTGGAACGTCAATTCCATTGTATTCCATTGTGGGGTCGGGCTCGTCATCATCTCTGGATTGTTGCTCAGTTTCTCCATTTAAAATAGCAGAGTAGTGATCCCTCCATAACCTTAGTGCTCTCTGAACATCGTCATCGCTTTTTTCAAAGACTTAAACAAATATTTATCAAAAATAACTATTATCTTGAGACTTTTAAAATATAAATTTCATAATAAAACTTTTTGAAGACTTTTAAAAATAAAAATTGCCGATAATAATTATTTCATGACGAAAATTTTAAACGTCTTTCAATAACTGTTCCGGATTCGTGATCCTGAGGCCAAATCCCGTCTTTTAAGCCCTCCCGCACAATTTTAGCTAATTTATTAACAGTTGACCCCTAAAGGAAACAAATACCTGCACTTTTAACACATTTAGGGCACGGCCATTAGTGTGTTGTAAATAAAAAAAAAAATTTGTAACTTTAGAAAATTATCACAAAAAAAATGTTAAACGCGCCGGCGCGCGCCGCCGCCGCCGCCGCGCCGCTAAAAAGGCTATTCCGCGGCGGCGCGTCGAAAATGACTTTTGTCGGCGGCGGCGGCGGCGTTTGCCGGCGGCGTATATCTCTAGTAAGTAGCGTCTTTAGACACCAAACTTGACAAATTTTGAGAATTGGGCAGTCTTGAAAAATGGTACCCTTTGTTTGATAAGTGCAAATGACGTGTATGTATTTTTATTGAATAAATAGCAGTATTTTAGTTAAATGAAAATCTACCACTTATTTTTGCCTTTTTTACCACCAAATAAAATATTCAAGTCTGAACACTGAATACAAACTTTACTGTAAAAAACAAATGAAAAGGTTTGTACAGTCGGGACATCAGAATTGGTATGCTTCCTTCGGCAAATTATCTTATTTTGATCCCTAAAATACGATTTTCCTTGTCACTTAGGTGAAAAAAGCCAGACACCAGCTAGAAAATAAATTGCCAAAAATCAGGGAATTTTGCTAGCGGCTTAGGATTTGTATCTTTCTATAGTAAAATTTAACGAGCTACAAAACTGCGTACTCGCAAAAAATCTAAAAATTGTGTGCAAAAAGTTGGAAAATTGGCTGAAAATTCCTGAATTTCGCACAATTTTTTTAGCTTTAATTTAAAAAGCGTATGCTGTATTTTAAGGAGTACTTTCATAAAAAATTAGCGAAAATATTCAAAAAGAAGAAATGATTGGTGAAAATTGCAATTTTATGGTGTACATTTTCTTCTGACACTGACATGGTTAAATTACTTTTGTACTCGGATTAGTCATCACGAAAAGGACCATGAATCGTTCTAAAAACTTTTCTCTCGAGTACTCAAATTCTCTTCTTTCGACACTGTCCACGAAAAACCAGGAGGTCGGGTTGTGGAACGTCAATTCCATTGTATTCCATTGTGGGGTCGGGCTCGTCATCATCTCTGGATTGTTGCTCAGTTTCTCCATTTAAAATAGCAGAGTAGTGATCCCTCCATAACCTTAGTGCTCTCTGAACATCGTCATCGCTTTTTTCAAAGACTTAAACAAATATTTATCAAAAATAACTATTATCTTGAGACTTTTAAAATATAAATTTCATAATAAAACTTTTTGAAGACTTTTAAAAATAAAAATTGCCGATAATAATTATTTCATGACGAAAATTTTAAACGTCTTTCAATAACTGTTATGAGCAATTTTTAATTTTTCTGTCGCAAAGTAATAATTATCTGAGACTCAAAAAGAAATTTATTGAAACGAATTAATTATTTTTTGATTTTTTTTTTTTTTCAATATATGTTATAACAGTAATTTCTCTGTTTGTAGGTAATTTTGCGGTTTTAATCATTTAAAATTTTAGTAGTTTTTCACAATAAAATCCGGATCCAAAAGAAATTTACGTGCGGCAACCGTGTGTGTATGAAAACCCAGCAAAAAATATCATTAGTGAAAGTAAGCATTCAAGGAAAGCAGCTTTATACATATATAATTTAAACGCATGTTATAGGCTGATACATTTGCGAAAATTTGGAATTAACTCCGTTTTTGGGAATTAACTTGAGCATAATCATCTTTTTAAAACCCCAAAAATGAAGATTTGAGCAGATTTGAGAAACCGAAATTACGATTTGACCGCTACTGTCACCGATAAATAAACAGAAATAGCAAAGAAATACTATCAAAATGGCGGACTGATGGCTAGATGTCGCCAAAATTAAACAATTAGCAGCGACATCTAGCCCTAAACCGCAAGAAATACGATAGATGTCGCCAGGGTAAAATTCAGATCTGATAAAAGATTTATTGGAGATAATCTCCATGTGTGTATCCATAACATTACAACATTAGCCTCATTCTTCTGGTAGTGAACCGGAGATAGATAAAAAATTTTAAATGCAAATGCAGCAATAACAACTTAAGCCAGATACATCCACATAGAAGTCTGAAAGTCTGGTTCACGCTGTGTTGAATTGGTTTTTGGTGTAGCTGCGTTTAATTGCTTTTGATGCCGGCGAGGAATAATGTTGCATGGCACAGCGCAGTGTTCAAATTGTGTCGTTTTTTTTTTTAGATTTCGTACTAAACGCATTAAAATGTTAAGAAGTTGTGTCGTTTTTAATTTTTTTTTACGTATTACTATCTTGAATGCATATATAGTTTTTTAATAATCAAAAAACCATTGCAACCTTAAAATTTATTTAATGAATATTGGTAATAAACGGACTGTTTCCGTGAGAAATGAGCGTGAGTCGGAGCGATATCTTCCAGAAGAATGCGGCTATTGATCAGGAATGTTCTGAATTGCCATTTCACTCGTATTTGCTTGTTGTATTAGCTATATGACACCACGAATTTTCTCTGATTTTTTCTTGTAATGTTTCTATTTGTTGTGCGAAAGGAACGATCTTATACAACTATCATATTGGTACAAGCGCACAATCTATGATAAAAAAATAACGAAAAAATAAAGAAAATGGAAACAGTGGTCGGACCTCTACCACTTTTTGGAGTGTCTACCGCTTCTACCACGTATGCTTAAAAATCCACCACCTTTTTATAGCTATAAAAATTTAAATTGCTCACAAAAAAGTATCCTAGCATCATATTAGTCATAAACAAGTAAGGAAAGCTGTCTTCGGCTGTGCCGAAGGTTATATGCCTTTCATGAATAAGCGTCACGATTTTCACTGTTCGATCCCCAGTACAGCCTGTTTCAATTTAACTTTTGCTCATACTGAAATTATCGGAACTATCGATTATATGGGGGCGATGTGTTATATTGGTCCAATCTCATTGATTTTTAACATCGACATTCTAAAAGAGCAATTGTTACGAAATTTCACTTTCCTACCTATATAATTACAGGAGTTATCTACGAAATCCGTTTATCGGAACAATCGATTGTATGGGGGCTATGTGAAATATTTATCCCATCACAATGATTTTCAACACCGACAGTTCTACAGTTCTTATATAAAAAAAGCAATTCTCACAAAATTTTACGTTCTTACCTCTTTAATTACAGGAGTTATAGCTCAAAATCCGTTTATCGGAACAATCGGTTGTATGGGAGCTATATGTAATATCGGTCCGATCTTGCTGGTTCCGACAAATGATTCCTATATTAGAAAATGGTGGCCGCATATCGCCAAATATCTCAAAAACTGAGGGACTAGTTTGCGTTCAAACAGACAGACAGACGGACATGGCTAAATCAACTCATCTCGTCATCCTGATCATTTCGGTATACTTAGTGATTGGTCCATCTCTTCTTCTTCTCATACTTACAAACATCGGACCAAAGTTATAATACCATTTCATGTTCATGAAACATATAAAAAGTCAAACAGTTTAAAGACAGTTTTTGGTAGCACATACATACTTTTCTCACAATCTATGTTTTGTACCCTCGTGAAGGGTGGATACCTTGCCGCGGTACGAGGGCTTAAGTCGATAGCCACAGGGCTACGCTGCCCTTGTGATCATAGCTCCGTACGGCACTTCATCACGAGAGCAGCCTAGCCTCTCTGGCGCGACGACAAAGATCTTCCCCCTCCCAATCCAGGGTGTTATGCGAAACCGTGCCCATTGGACGTTTGCAGCCGGGAGGCAAATCGTGGCTGTATTTGAACGGAGCCTCTCTGATACCGGGTCGCCTCAGAGAGTAAGCATGGCCTTACCGCGGTACGGGGCTCTGCCGCGGCGGACGACACATTTTCCCCTACTCTTCCCTTGACCCTAAGCTGGCCGTGTCCGGCGATGGGTCGTACGAACAAGATGAACTCAAATTATCCAAATAAAAACGATAAACCTAAAAAACAAACAACGCCAAATTTCACTCCTCAGCAAAGGAGAGCTATTGAGGAACAGGCGAGAAAGCAACAACAACGCCGGAGGACAACCTCCGTTCCACAATCAAGGGGGGGATCGACAGCGATGGCAACTACGAGTCGGTCAACCAACCCTCTATCGACTAAGATTGACTTGATGGGAGCTAGCACCAGTGCGGTTGCCAACGCAACTAAGCGGACAACGGCAGATGCTAAACTCCCATCAACCGCTGATATGAAAACCAGTATCTTTACGTCTGTGGCAGCGTTCTCACGACCTGGCCTCGGAGTTTCGAAGGAGAAGGAAGCTGCAACTGAGATTTCGGCAAGGAGAGCGACCGCGAGACATCTCCCCGCCGCTTCACATACCACGAGAAAAGATTGGCTGCAAAGATCCTGAAGAGGTATGAAGGGGTACCGCAGGAATCGCTGTCGCCGAATTCCAGTAAATCGGTAGAGCTAGCGAAAGCTGTGATACCGGATTTCCAAAATTCTTACATGCCAAAGAGGTTAAAAGTTAACCCTTTCAAGCGCCAGAGATCGGACCTGGAGTTGAATCCCCCTCCCAAGCGGCATCAGAATACCCCTGGAGCGGGCAAACTAAGCTTTGCTGAGGTAACCAAGGACAGGATCCTTATAGGCGTCCTGGACCGAGGCAATGACCGCCTGGCCATCCCTAAGGACCGGTGGCGTTACGTGCGAAATGAACTCGGCAACATTCTTCTCAATGTTGCTCCAGAGTTTCCGGGTAGTTCGGCGCGAGTAACGGATGCGGGTTGGCACCAGGGTCAGATTAAATTACTCGCATGCGAGGATGCAAAAACCGTAGCACTGTACAAGGCAGCAGCTGCTAAGCTGGGTGAAGTCTACAAGGGCGCACAGATAGAGGTCGTCGACTGGAAGGACATTCCAGCTCGTCCAAGGGCAAGGGCGTGGATTCCGGCCATCCCTGACGAACCCGAGAGAATTCTCGGGATGCTACGGCTAATGAATCCGTCCCTGCCAACGCATGACTGGAGTGTCAATCTGGTCGGGGATGCGGTAGGGCCCGACAGACAGGTGGTGTTCACCATGAATAAAGAGTCAATCGAGCCCCTCAAAAGGTGCAATGGCCTAGTACACTACAGCGTAGGCCAGATCGTTATCCACGTATATCGTGGTGATGCTCAGCGCGCTGCCTTCTCGGCTGCTCCGGGGGAACCGGAAAACGAATTACCAGAAGAGGAAGCGGAGGATTCCGATGCGGAAAGCATGTTATCCGCCACGTCCCTTGGCGATAGTGCTGTGAACAACTCGGAGATGGAGGACAGCCTACAGGACGAGGAAGCCCTCGACGTCACGGTGGTAGCAGCCAACGCTGAGCGATTAACATCTAACGCTGCAGACAGCAAGACTCCTGCAACGCCATATCGGGCAGTTAATCGGAACAACTCGTCGTTGATAGGCAACCTCCGGGATGGGGCAAACCTCGACGATATGGGGACGGCAGGGAAGTCTGTGCGCTCTCATGTTGGTGGTGCTTCAGATTAATCTGCACAAATCTAAAGTAGCTTCGGCTGCTTTAAGTAGTCGTCTTCCTAAAGGCGACGTGGATGTGGTCCTCATCCAAGAACCCTGGGTCAATAGCTCGAGAATCTGCGGATTGGGGACTAAGGGCTTCAAGCTCATTCGAGCCAGCGAGGAGAGCAAAGTCAGAACGTGTATTTTGGTCAAGTCTGAGTTGAACTCCTTTCTCCTACCTAACTACACCAATGGTGATATTACCGCTATCAGTCTAACGGTCGACAGCACCCGCCTGACGGTGGCGTCGGTCTATATGCCCTACGACGCCGAAGAACCCCCACCACAAATGGAGGTGAAAGTCCTGGTGTCAAATTTCTGCACGGGTAATCTTATTATTGGAGCGGACGCTAATGCTCACCATGTCCAATGGGGGAGCTCCGACATCAATGCCAGGGGCGAGTCTCTGTTTGATTACCTCTTAACAACCAACCTGGTGATTTGCAACGTGGGTAATGAGCCTACTTTTATCACTAAGACCCGCAGGGAGGTCATAGACCTCACTCTCTGTAGTGAAGGCGCTTATGAGTGGGTCAGAAAATGGCGGGTTCTGGAAGAACATTCTTTCTCCGACCACCGTTACATAGAAATGGTTTTAGACTTTATTGTAGAACAACCAATCATGAAACGCAATCCACGTAACACTGATTGGCAGTTACACAATGAAATATTAGACAGAGACCTCCCAGTACTGCCCTCACAAGCCCCCTCATCAGTAGAGGAGCTGGAGGATCTTGTTACTACATTTACATCGGCGCTCTCAAATGCTCTAGGACAGGCTTGTCAAGTGCCAAAACCACGCGGTAAACACAGGCCACATTGGTGGTCCTACGATTTGGACTCGCTCCGAATATCATGCCGGAAACAATTTAACAAGGCCAAGAGCTTCGGCTCTGAGCCTCATTGGCACGAATATAAAGCTAAACTAAGGGCCTACAAAAAAGCTCTGAGACAGGCGAAGAGAACCTCGTGGAGAAATTTCTGCACTGGCGTCGAAAAGGTCGACGACACAGCGAGACTTAGACGAGTCCTCTCGAAAAGTCAAACAACCATCAGCTATTTGCGAAAGCCTGACGGATCCTGGACCAGCACGGAAGAGGAAACCCTTGAGCTGCTCTTGAATACACATTTTCCGGGGAATCTGCATGATGCACCACTAGCACCTGCAACAAACCTGGCAGTAAATATACCCATCACTGAGGAAAGAGTAAGGTGGGCAGTTAAGAGCTTTGAACCGTATAAGGCTGCCGGGCCGGACGGGATTATCCCCGCGCAGCTTATAAACACGTTGGAGACATCAGCTAAATGGCTGGTATTTCTCTTCACAGCCTGCCTGGCTCTCAACCACATTCCGGGCTCCTGGAGAAGCGCCACGGTAGTGTTTATCCCTAAGGCTGGGAAGGCATCCCACTACGAGCCAAAAGACTACAGACCGATCAGTCTCTCGTCCTTTGTACTAAAAACCTTTGAGAGGATATTAAGCGACTACCTCTTAACGACTATTGATAGCAACCTTATCTCTAGCTATCAGCATGCATACACCAAGGGTAAATCAACAGAAACCGCTCTGCACAGCCTAGTGTCTGTCATTGAGAAATCGCTGTGTGAAAAGGACTACTGTCTCGTGGCCCTCCTAGACATTGAGGGGGCTTTCAACAATATAAGCCCGGAGGCTATCAACTCCGCTCTAACTAATCTGGGAGTAGATAGACCTCTAACTGGTTTAATTGACCAACTTTTAATGGGAAGGAAAATAGCTTCTTCACTTGGTACGGTTGAGTTATCACGCTATGTCACAAGGGGAACACCCCAGGGTGGTGTTCTTTCCCCGCTTTTATGGAACCTCACAGTCAACTCGTTGCTACGTGACACAAGCTGGGGGGGCGGGAAGATAGTGGCATACGCAGACGATTTAGCTATTGCATTCAGAGGCAAGTTCCCACAAACTCTGTGTGACCTGATGCAAGTAGCACTGCGAGAAGTTTCGACGTGGTCCTCTCGCTGCGGACTTAGTATCAACCCAGGGAAGGTGGAACTTGTCCTCTTCACCAACCGGTACAAAATACCGCCACTAAGCCTACCAGAACTAGATGGCACGCGCCTGGGCTTGTCGGATAAGGCCAAGTTTCTAGGCATAGTTCTGGACAGGAAATTGAATTGGAAGGAGAATGTTCTTCAGCGCTAGAAGAAAGCTGGCATCGCTCTTTACACCTGCAAAAGAGCCATTGGCAAAAAATGGGGGCTCAGCCCTAGAGTATGCAGTTGGATCTACACGGCCATCATTCGCCCAATCATGCTTTATGGAGTCGTCGTATGGTGGCCTGCGCTGAGCAAGGCAACATACCTGAATCTGTTGCGGAAAGTCCATAGATCCAATATGATCTGTATAAGCGGTGCGCTAAGGACAACGCCCAACGAAGCCCTCCAGGTCATTCTGGGCATTTTGCCACTTCATCTGGAAGGGTTTCGGTCAGCGGCGGCATCAGCTCTGCGCCTAAGAGAAACCTCCAGTTGGGCTGCGGGTACTATTGGACACTCCAGTATTCTGGAATCTTACAGCTTTCTCCCTCTAAGCACAGATCGTTGTGCGACTACTACAGTCGGGGATAGCTGTTTCAAAATAAACATTCCCAGCAGAGAAGACTGGGAGAGGACGGATTGGTGTCCCGAAACAAATGGTGGCACTTCCATATACACCGACGGCTCGAAGTTGGACGGCAGAGTTGGAGGAGGCGTTTATTCAAGGGATTTGGTCCTTGAGCTCTCCTTCAGACTACCTGATCATTGTAGCGTCTTCCAGGCGGAAGTCTCGGCAATCCTGGACGCCGCGGCCTGGTTAAGCAAACGTGTTATCGGAGAAGATATCGCTATTTTCAGCGATAGCCAAGCAGCCATCAAATCCCTTGGCTCATACACGTTCAACTCTGAACTGACGCTCAGCTGTCGTCGATCTCTTCAGGAGATGGCCCAACAGAACCGCGTAAACCTCATATGGGTCCCGGGACATAGGGACATTGAGGGAAACTGTAAGGCAGACGAGCTTGCCAGGCAGGGCACGACCAAGCAGGTTCTTCAGGATAAAGAGCGCTTAGGTATGCCGTTTGCCACATGCAAACTAATGCTGAAGGAGCACACACTCCGTCAAGCCAACGAAAGATGGCTGCAATCCCCAGGGTGTCGCATATCGAAACAAACCTGGCCAAAATGGGATCTTAAAAGGTCTAGACGCATTTATGCCCTAACTAGGAGGGAAATCTGCATATTGATAGGGGTATTAACCGGTCACTGCCTCATTTGTAGGCATGCAGAAAGGCTAGGTGTGCCCTACCGACGATGCTGCAGGAGTTGCAAAGATGATGAGGAGGAGGAAACAGTGGATCACCTCATTTGCAACTGTCCGGCTTTAAGCGGCGCGAGAACGCGCTTTTTGGGAGTTCCGTTCCTGGATAGGCTAAGCCAGATCGCGGAACTGGACATAAAGGACTTGATGGGCTTCATAAAGTCATCTAAGTGGTTCGAGGAGGAGTAACGGTGTCGGTTTAGGAGTGTCAGTCCCGGGATTCTGCTATGTGGAAAATCCCAACTACTCAGGGATTTTCCATATGGCTGGGTCCCGGGACTGACTTTCCTTGTGTTGGTGGTATCACAACGGGCCTTTCAAAACTGGCCTAAGTGTGCCTCTGCGGCAGCCACTTGAACCTAACCTAACCTATGTTTTGTACCATTTCACAAGAGGCTAAATTTTCGAGATTGCTGTCAAAAGACTAATCTTCGCCCCAGTACCGGCGCTTCAATAAAGTATCCCTCATCTTTGTCTGATATTACAACAACCATTACAAGTGTGTCTACCTTTCCTGAAATATTTTGTTTTCCCCCTTTTATTCCAAATTGTATGCATTTTCCTATCACTTGCATGATAACACAAACTTTGTGTTATTGCTCAACTGAATGTGAAATAACACAAATTGTAGCAAAATTTTAAGGTTTGGTTTATTACCACTCGGAAAGAAGTCAAATTTTGTCTTATTGCTCAAATATAGGGTTTCATGAAAGACAGGATCGCAAGGGGCTCATATCAAACCTGCTTAAGTCGTTGGGGCCAAGCCGCGCACGACCGTTCGCCGCGGACCAACGCGCCCCCCCCCCCCCCCCCCCACGACATTTTTATTTAACATCTTCTGTCCCTTTTAACTTCAAACGCAATACTTGACATTTTAACTTTGTGACAATCTATATTTAATATAAATTTGATTTAACAAAAATTTATAAACACAACGAAATAAGCATAGTTATGTAAAGTTTAGTAAAATATAGAGAAGGCATCATTAACAACTGCTCGGCAAATCGGACAAATTATTTCTGTATTCCCTTCCTCAGCATTCTTTTTCATTTCCTGAAAACAGTCATAGCAAACTTTAAAATGTTTGCATGGAACAAACAAAAGTTGCCGTTCTTGTTCGCAGCATATAATACAAAGGATATAGAGAAGGCATCATTAATTAAGTAATATTTTTAACACTTTAATAAAACGACCTCTAAAACCATCCAGATGGTCCTAATGATTTCTACATACAACTATACATGCCTGAATCGATCAAATGAGAGAGATAATTGGAGACACTGCCTTCCTGCTTGCTGCAAATAATATTATAAATAAACTAATAACTGCATACTTTTCTAGACTTATGTTAATAATACTTTTGTTATATCTTCTTTTACAATATTGTTTCTGTTGTGTAATATAACTTGTGATATTAACAGTCGACCGCTTTATGTTAGTGTCGACTTTAAATAAATAAATGAAATGAAATGAAATTAGAGTTATACACGAAGTTGTCTCTCAGAAAGGGCGTATACTTGGGGACGTATCGCTTACGTACTTCAATAGTGTTAAAACTAAAAACAGAATGTTTACGATGTACCGATTTAAGATTTCATGATATAAACCTTTTGGCCAAACGAAATAAGCAGGCTCAAATAGCACACTAAATTTTTTTGGTGCATATGCATGTTGTAGTAACATTAAAGCTCGGGCTTGTTGGTTATCATCCGATTTCGCCCATTTTCAATAGCAACCTACCTTGGCCAGAATGTATACAAAATTTCATGCAAATATCTAAATTTTTACTCAAGTTATCGTGTACACAGACGGGCAGACGGACGGACATGCCTTAATGAACTTCTCTTTTCAACCTAAGAACTTTCATGTATGGAACTCTATATCTATCTCGATTATTTTGTGCCGTTACGTACTACCGTTATGTGAACAAAATTAATATTACTCTTGTACTAAATAGGTCAACATAGGATTTTTCAAACTTTGGCGCTCGAAGTCAAAAGTGCAAAGTCGGGACATCAGAATTGGTTTTAGAGGTATGCTTCCTTCGGCAAATTATCTTATTTTGAACCCTAAAATACGACTTTCCTTGTCACTTGGGTGAAAAAAGGCAGACATCAGCTAGAAAATAAACTACAAAACTGCGTACTCGAAAGAAATCTAAAAATTCAGTGCAAAAAGTTGGAAAATTGGTGAAAATTCCTGAGTTTCGCACAGTTTTTTTAGCTTTAATTTAAAAAGCTTATGCTGTATTTCTAGGAGTACTTTCATAAAAAATTAGCAAAAATATTCAAAAAGAAGAAATGATTGGTGAAAATTGCAATTTTATGGTGTACATTTTCTTTGACACTAACAGCTCATGGTTAAATTACTTTTGTACTCGGATTAGTCATCACGAAAAGGACCATAAATCGTTCTAAAAACTTTTCTCTCGAGTACTCAAATTCTCTTCTTTCGACACTGTCCACGAAAAACCAGGAGGTCGGGTTATGGAACGTCAATTCCATTGTATTCCATTGTGGGGTCAGACTCATCATCATCTCTGGATTGTTGCTCAGTTTCTCCCTTTAAAATAGCAGAGTAGTGATCACTCCATAACCTTAGTGCTCTCTGAACATCGTCATCGCTTTTTTTCAAAGACTTAAACAAATATTTATCAAAAATAACTATTATCTTGAGACTTTTAAAATATAAATTTCAGAATAAAACTCTTTCAAGACTTTTAAAAATAAAAATTGCCGATAATAATTATTTCATGACGAAAATTTTAAACGCCTTTCAATAACTGTTATGAGCCATTTTTAATTTTTTTAAGTAATAATTATCTGAGACTCAAAATGAAATCTATTGAAACGAAATAATTATTTTTTGATTTTTTTTTCAATATATGTTTTAACAGTTATTTCTCTGTTTGTAGGTAATTTTGCGGTTTTAATCATTTAAAATTTTAGTAGTTTTTCACAATAAAATCTGGATCCAAAAGAAATTTACGTGTGGCAACCGTGTTTGTATGAAATACCCAGCAAAAAATATCATTAGTGAAAGTAAGCATTCAAGGAATGCAGCTTTATACATGTATAATTTAAACGCATGTTATAGGGCTAAATTACGATTTGACCGCTACTGTCACCGATAAATAAACAAAAATAGCAAAGAAATACTATCAAAATGACGGACTGATGGCTAGATGTCGCCAAAATTAAACAATTAGCAGCGACATCTAGCCCTAAACCGCAAGAAATACGATATATGTCGCCAGAGTAAAATTTGGATCTGATAAAAGATTTATTGGAGATAATCTCCGTGTGTGTATCCATAACATTACAACATTAGCCGCATTCTTCTGGTAGTGAACCGGAGATAGATAAAAAATTTTAAATGCAAATGCAACAATAACAACTTCAGCCAGATAAATCCACATAGAAGTCTGAAAGTCTGGTTCACGCTGTGTTGAATTGGTTTTTGGTGTAGCTGCGTTTAATTGCTTTTGATGCTGGCGAGGAATAATGTTGCATGGCTCAGCGCATTGTTCAAATTGGGTCGTTTTTCGACTTTGTTTTTCCTCCTCAAAAGTTAGTAGTTGATGAAAAAATAAGCTCTGAAAATAATTAGCGCTTTAACTTAACCCTTAGAAAAAAAGCGACCTCTAATGGTTAAGTTACAGGTTAAGAACTTGCCTTCAACAACCACTCTGTTGACGATTAGAGTTATACACGAAGTTGTCTCTTAGACAGGCCGTATACTTGGTGACGTATCGCTTACGTACGGTCTAAACTAAAAACAGAATGTTTACGATGTACCGATTTAAGATTTCATGATATAAACCTTTTGGCCAAACGAAATAAGCAGGCTCAAATAGCACACTAAAATTTTTTGGTGGGTATCCTCTGTGTGCTCTCATTTATATGCATGTGTAGTAACATTAGAGCTCGGGCTTGTTACTTAATGCTCCGACTTCATGCCTGTTCGAGAGATTTCGATCGCCCATTAAATGGAATTACACCACTTTTTTTTCACTTTTCACCATTTTAGGGCCGCTTTCATAAAAGTCTCCAATCCGGTTACCGGAGTTTAATTGACGTATTTTGTTCGGTTAGCTGTGAAATTAATAACCGATTTGTCGTTATCGGCTGTTATGCAAGCGGCCCTTAAGGTGAAAACAGAAACGACTTTAGCGTTGCGTTGCGTTGACATTTCATTTTTGACAGCTGTGATAAAATTACATAGTTCAATGCAACCTGTCTCATAACGATTTTAAACGCGCGTTAGCGCAGAGACCAAGGCAAGTTTTATCTTTTTACGTGCGATGACAACATCAGCTGATTTTTTTTTTAACTTTTGGATGCTCCGAAGGTTGTGACTTTTAACAGTTTTTATGAAAAAATTCAGTCATTGAGAGCCAATAGGGGGGTTTGAGCCCCCAAAACCACCCCCTGCGCACGGGCCTGGTTGACACCAATATCAGAGTTAGTTTTACTCCAGCAAGTGTTTTTTTGCGTGCTATAATTCACGTGAAATATTTTGTCTAGTTTGGCTTTAAGCTGGTTTAAAGCCAATCAGCAATGAACTAGTTTGCATATATTCACAAAATAGGTACTAAGTCAATGAACTAGAGTGTTTGCTGAGTAGTTTAGCTCTTGAATGCAGGGTATACGTACATATTATAATGCGAATTAGTTATCGGATGATCTTTGGACATCCTGTACACATTCTAAGATTGTATATAAACCCTGAACACAATATACTGGCATTAGTTTTGTTTTGACAACTGGAACATAAGTTCAATCTAATTAAACATGCATTCCAAAACGATTATCGTTATTTCCCTCTTTTTTGCTGTAAGTATTTTTTCGTTTCATAAGTAAGATAATATACTAAATCAATAATTTTATATCAGTCGGCTTATGCTCGTACAGCTCGTGATGCTTCAGAAGATGCCGGAGATCACTCCGTCCTTACTTTATTTGACGACATCAACGAGAACCTTAAAGCATTAGGTGACACTTTTTCAAAGTCCTTCGATGCTGCAAAATTCGAAGAAACGGGCAGAAATATAGCTAAACAACTGGATGGATGGGGTGCCAATATAAAGAAAGAGGTAAATGTTATTAAAATGAAGTCTTTGTCCCCCCAACTAGCACATTTAGTAGTAGAATGGGAGTGTCGACTAATGTTGTGACTTTAAAGTGATTTCCTACGGCTAATGGGCACGTATTAGATACATGTTCCTCACATTTCTGCGCGAAACCAGGCTACGTATAGCTGACGTGGTGTTATGGTAGACGCGGAACAGTGCACCTATACTCAACTCTCTCTTGCTTTAATATGAAGTTTATTTATTTCATTTTGTTTGTGATGTGGATATGTATACATTCGACCTACTTTATTTCTGTAACTACTTTAGAAACTAAACAATTAATAGGGAATATACTAAATGTGTACATTAGACTGGACCAAACAAAAAATTTAGTTTTTTCTCAAAAATTATATTGATTTTCTTTTTAAAAAAGGTAAAAAAATTACTGTGGTTTATTCAGATTTTTAAATTAAAGTCTAGAGGTCAATCATCGCTAATTTTGATTTAACAGACTTTAACTCATATTTGGTATAAAAACGACAAACCATTGTTGTAAAACCAAATTTACCTGCACATAGTTTTGAAGGAAATCGAATTCCCTACAAAAGCTACATAGACCAAAATTTTCTCAGACTATCCGTGTTCTAATATTCTAGCCTAAAAAATTAGCACGTTTTTCGATTTCCCATTTTTTCTTTCAAAAATTGTCAAAAATGCAAATATCTATGTGGGCAACAAAAAAGGTTAAACAACTTTTTTTTGTAAAGTTACTCTTTCATAACTTATTTAGTATTCACGGTGGGTTTTAAGCATGTTTTATTAAAAGGTGCATGTCCATCCATTTTTTTCTTTTGAATTATCAAATATGCATTAAAATAAGATGATATGTTGAGTTTCAGTATTTTTCACCGAGCTTCTACCAATTTTAATCAAAATTTTGAATTTTTCTCGAAAACGGTTAACTTTCTCTAAAAACTACCTGAGATAAAGTTGTAGACCTGAAAATTCTCTACAAAAATGGTTTTTGATATCATGGATAAAGTAAATTTGGATCTAGCTAGAGAACTATAGGGTTTACAAAATAACTATTTTCATTGTCGATGAGGAACCTTGTGACGAACAAACGGTAGAAGAAAATGTTTCGATACATATAACCGTTTTCGAGAAAAATTCGGAAAAGCTTTACGTGGCATTTATTAACTAGTATCGCTTGTTATCGAAAATTCGACCAATAAAATCTGGAGGGGGTCGTGGGGTCGATAGCCCCGTAAAGTTCGGGGACGCCCCTGAAAATATACCGCCTATACATCAGTTTTTTCAATTTTCTTTCCATCGGTGCATATTTCATTCAAATCGGTCAAACGGTTCGCTCACAGGAGGTTCCTAAAGTTTTTCATTTGGCGTATTTTAATATACATAGATGTAATGTATAGAATTAGTTTTGCAATCGCGATATCTCAAAACTGGTGACTCCTAGAGAAAAACTTTTTGGATTATTTTTGTAGAGAATTTTCAGGTCTATAACTTTATCTCAGGCACTTTTTAGAGAAACCTAACCGTATTCGAGAAAAAAGCAAACACTTCAAAATTTGACTAAAATTGGTATTTTAAATTTATAAAATGAGTTTTTTTAAAAAAGAGCTCGGGAAAAATGCTGAAACTCAACATATCATCTCATTTTAATGCATATTTGAGAATTCAAAAGAAAAAATGCAGGGACATGCGCCTTTTATTAAAACATGTTTTAAACCCACCGTGTAATAAATTAAAAAAATCACATTTCTGTCTTTTTTTAGTGTTTTTGATCCAATTTTTTGACTTGATCCTACATGATTAATAATCATTATATGATCAATATTATAACCAAAAATATAAATTTTTCAATTATGTTCAAACATATTTTGGCTTAATATATGCTTTCTTTGCGAAGGTGTAGTTTTACCGTCTTAAAATGGCGCAGTCCCAAAAAAAACGAAAGTTGAGGGATCTGTGATCTCCATACATTATTTTTCATGTATTTTGGCGAGCTAAATCCAAATCCGTGATCAGAATTAGTCTAGAAGGGCGCAGTTCGTCTCTAACCTCACAAAATCATCACAAAATAGTAACGGTCTTTTTTGCGAGGTTAGGGCCGAACCTCGAGGACGTTGCTAAATTCTGATCTCGAATTCGGATTCAGCAGTCAATTTCCCTCAAGAATATGTATATATTTAGTTTTATTCCATGTTGATTTTTGCATTTTTTGCAAAATTGTGCATTTATTTATGGCATTAAATATGCAAAAAAGATCAAATTTCTTTCATCAATTTCATTCCGCAGAATATTTTTTTGATCAACATAGAACTTCAGGGTAGTGACCAGCAGTGACCCCCACTGACCAAATGGAATTTGGAGTAGTATTCATCTATCCAGTGCTGTTAACTGTAGAGGAATTTTCATTTTGTACGGAAACTTAGTGCCCCTACAGAAAAAGGGAAATTATGCAGAAATGTACGACAGGTGTCTTTTATGTTAATCACTTTATTCAAAATTGCAGTATTTATTTTGCTTCAATGAATCAAAATTTACTCTAAAGATTTTAAAGTTGTCATAAACAATTCCAATCAGTTCGTTTTAAAATTTCATTGCGAAATTCCGATAAAATCGATTGAGATGTCTCATGATCTATTACATTTTCCCCCGTCGGCAGCTCCGCCTTATTAGCTGACATCCCATAGTCTACGCTCCCACGGATTTTGACCGTCCAACAGACGAGTTTGTTTACTTTCGGATTTCGATTTTAATTATTCTCTCTCAATGAAAGATGATTGCAAATTTTTACGCGAGCGCTAAATTAGCAGGATGTGACATGTTGAGTAGATTTGTTTTGTTGACATAAAACACAACTATGTATCAAAATCAGCTGATTTCCTTGATTGGAAATTTTTGCTGACCGAAATTTATATCCAGCAAGAATTTAGCTCTTCTCTTCAAATTAAATGCAAACAACATTTTCAGGCGAGATAGACGTTTTCAAACCAATTTTGGAAATAGAGCTTTACTGGAAAAAATGTTGGGATCGTACGTTTTTGTCGGGTTATCTTGCACGCAGACCTTTAAATATTGATACTCCGGTGGGCAAAAAAAATCGATTTTCGTTTTTTCGAGGGGCATACAGAAATTCGAATTCCTGACCATAAATGGAGTACAATGACCAAACATTAGTTTTTTATGTTAATGGGAAAGCGTGTCTCATCGTAATTTTTTGTTTTAGTGAAAAGCTTCTATGTAAATGAATATATCTTTTGACGCAGAAATCTTACAGCCAACTTTACCACAGTGTTTGCAGGAAATTGCACGCTCTACAAAGGAGGTTTTATAAACTTTTTTCATTAGAGTGGCCATTACAATGTTTTTCAGGGTCGAAAATTTACTACTTTCTGAAATCCATAAGGTTTTGCGAAAAGTTGTATAGTTAAAAAACAGTAAAATATTATTAAATGAACTTAAGTTATTTAAATACTAAATTTAACGATTTACAGAAAAGTGCATACGCACTTTTTTCGTTAATTCAACTATTAAAAAGATTTTAGAGTGCCGATAAATATAATACTTAAAAACACCATTAAAATACTTAGTTTTGCTCTGCATGCCAGCGTTCTAGTTTACAGTAACAACAACAAATGTAAATATATTTGTTTCGCAAGTGTTCCTAGTGAAGACTTTAATGTATTTCACACAATCCGGGCTATTCTATATATTTTTTCTCTTCGAACAGTTTCAACTTTTTATATTCACAAATTATATGAGTGAGAAAATCCGCAAAGGCAAAAATTATTTAAAACTGCCCTGAATAAAGCATGTACGCCTTCCTGAGACCCTTGCTTATGCGCGAGTACATAAAGGCCCACAGTTGCATTCTTTGCATTTAGTATCTAAATTACTTAAGTGTATTTAATAATTTTATACTGTTTTTGAGCCACACAACTTTTCACATGTGTTCCAGAAATTAGTCAATTTTCGTCCTCGAAAAACTTTGTGATGGTCGCTCTAATGAAAAAAGTTTATAAGACATTTTATGGAACGATTTCGATTCCCTTCAAATACTGGGGTTTTAGTTGGCTGTACGATTTTTGGGTGAGAAGATATTTTCATTGACATACAAACCTTTCCCGAAAATAAAAAATGGCGATGAGGCACGCTTTCCCATTAACATCAAAAATGTATATTTGGTGATTATAATGAATTAATGGCCAGGATTACGAATTTCTGTGTGCCCTTCGAAAAAAGGGAAAATCGATTTTTTTTGGCCCACCCTAATGCACATATTCCTCTAAACAAAAGAGATTTCAACAAGAGCCTTTTTTTCAATGGCTAAACCTCCAATATCGTGTAACCTTTAAGGTTTGGGTTTTTTGTTAATATGAAAAATGGAAACCGTGGTACGATAAATAAAAATTTCCTTAAACAGTAGTGTTGGGCAGTATCGAGTACTTTTGAGAATGTACTACCTACTTTGGTATCGATACTTTCAAGAATCGGATACGTTTAAAAGTGTCAGGTACTTTGTTTCAAGTTCTACGGGTAGCTCAGTGGCGTGCCTTCCATATAAGCCGAAAAGCCCGGCTTGCCTAGCTAATCCCCTATGAGCTACAATATGTATGTTCATTTGGCTTCTTAAAAGGATATCCGGTTTTTATTTCCCTGCCTGCCACCTACTACCAAATAGCTGTTAATAGCATGGAAACATACCTACAGCTTTTCCTGCCACCTGCCGGCCAATTACTCATTTACATAAAATTAGTTCAGTGCGTGATGCCATCTCTTACTTACTTACTTAAAACAGCCTTTAACCTCCTAGGCAATGACGGCCATCTCGCTTTTACTTATTGGCTTTTACGGGGCTTTCAAAACCAGTACGAATCTGCGTGCTGAAGCAATTGTTTTTTTTTTTGAATTTGGTATTAGTTTTATATGAAACTTTGAAGCTGGCTTCTGGCTGGTGTTACCGTACGCTATAAATGCTTACGATAAAACGAAAATGAAATTTGTTTATGTATGTATCTACAATTTTAAAGTGCAAAGCGCGCTACTCAAAAATTATTGGCGCATATTTTAAAGTAGAAAAAAAAAAGAATTCTAGGTATAGTGGTAGGTGCTGTAATTTTTTTTATTTGCTAGGCACTATAAAACTTAAAAAAATATATTTAAGATTTCTTAGCTTCTGCAATGTACCTAAATGGGAAATAGTGCGAATGAAACGTTTCCCTTGGATTGGAAAAGCTTACAAAATCTGCAAACAATAACGTGCCTATTAGCGAAACCGAAAAGTTTAAAATTTTCCCCGTTTGCAAAAGTCGATAAATATCCTGAACTCTTCTTTGTCTGAAATGTTCTCTGGCAGCAGTAAGTGCTTTCGTTGGGGTTATAAAGACTGGGGCTTGCCTCGTATGATACTCGTAGGCACGCCACTGGGGTAGCTCTATATTTTACAACAAGATATGGTAATTCGTATTTACCTATGTAATTTAATCAGGGTTCAAAAATGCTTAAACATTTTTAAAGCACCGCATTATGTTTTGCTTTTGCTTAAAAAAACCCTAAGCTCAGCAGCAGCACGAAAAATGGTGATAAGCAAATGATCGATTGCTCTTGCTTGCTTATTGAAAATTGAAAAGCACAAGCAAAAGCAATCGAGAGCCTGAAAAGCGAACTTCTTAGCAGCAGTAAAGCTATAATTAATTCATTCTACATATCGTTACCTCAATTCACAAAGGCCCTAACGACATAAAAAAAATTTTACAGGAGAAGCAAAAAACACATTTTTTATTACATTGAACGCATGGAAATATTGCTTTGTAAATTTGGAATATCTCCGTTATTACTGCTAGTAACTCCTTAAAATTTGTAGTGAGTGTGCATTTTACTAAATCATAGTTGAATATGTGAAAAAGTCGTTTTCGAAAAATTTGTCAATTAGGGCCTTTGTAAATTAAGATAACGATCATGACTCAATTATCAACAAGACGAACTAAAATTTTTTTATTTACAAAAATATATAAATATTATATACATATATATGCGCAAACATAAGAGTTTTCTCCCTTTTTTGCAATAACCACAATTCTAAGGTATATAAATTTTGGTATGTATCGATATGTCTCGCCGAGCAGGGTGTGCGACAACAAACCAAAAATTTAAAAAAAATAATTATATTATGAAATGCTAAACACGCATTCACCTTATAGAGCCGCTGTTATGTGTGTATGTACGTAGGTATGACCACTTGCATTGTTGTGTTTGCATTCATTGCAATTGTGTGTGTAGTCATGAAAACTTGCATTGATTGCTGTTGCTGAAAACGAGAGTTGTTTTGTTTACTATAATAAGTACGAGCCCGTCAACTTCATGGCGCTTACACAAAGTCTTTACAAAAACAAAATCTGTGGGTAGGTAGTCAGAGAAGCAAAAATAAAAAATAAAATAAAATAAAACAAAATAAAATAAAATAAAACAAAATAAAATAGAATAAAATAAAATAAAATAAAATAAAATAAAATAAAATAAAATAAAATAAAATAAAATAAAATAAAATAAAATAAAATAAAATAAAATAAAATAAAATAAAATAAAATAAAATAAAATAAAATAAAATAAAATAAAATAAAGTAAAATAAAATAAAATGAAATGAAATGAAACGGAATGAAGTGAAATGAAATGAAATAAAATAAAATTAAATTAAATTTAATTAAACACAAAGAAAACAAAATAGAAGATAAATTAATATATTATATATAAATGGGCAATGCTTAACAGTTTTCTCCCTTTTTTGCAATAACATCAATTCTAAGGTATATAAAATTTGATATGTATCGATAGGTCTCGCCGAGCAGGGTATGCGACAACAAACCAAAAATTAAAAGAAATTAATTGTAATGTGATTTGAAAGTCACACCACTACAAGTGCTAAACACGCATTCACATTATAAAGCCGCTGTTATGTGTGTATGTAGGTACTTTTGAATTGTTGTGCTTGCATTCATTGCAGTTGGGGAGAGTCCGAGTGTGAGTTGCTTTGTTGGCAGCAATAATAAACATGAGTCCACTTAATTGAGCGTAGGTAAAAGCAGTGTTTACAGAAACAAAATCTGTGCGTGGGTACTCGGAGAAGCAAATGCTTGCTCAGACATGATGTGAAAAAAAGCATAAATACGCTAGATCATGCACAAGGCCCTTCGTGGCTAGACTTATTGAAATAAAATAAAATGTAAAATTGATAAAATTGAAAAAAAGTAAAATAAGAATTAGAAAAGTGATTGAAAGTAAAAAAAGAAATTTGTTGGAAATGAAAGGAAAGGAAATAATATAAAATAAATAAAAATAAAACAAAATGAAATAAATAAAAGTATAAAATAAAGGAAAGAATGGGAAAGGAAAGGGATGGATGAAAGGAAAATAAAGGTAAGTTAAGGTAAGGAACGGAAAATATGAGAGAAAAATCAAATAAAGGTAGGGAAAGGAAAAGAAAAAAGGAGGGAAGTAAGGAAATGTAATGTAGGTAGAGGAGTTGAAAAGAGAAGCAAATAGAGAAAGACAAAGAAAGGAAAGCAGAGAAAAAGAAAGGATAGAAAAGGCAGCGAGGAAGAAGGTATGGAAAATAAATGAAAATAAAAAGAAAGATAAATAAAGGAAAGAAAGGTAATGAAAAGCTGGAAAAATAAGTAAAGGAAATGAATTTAAAAGAAAAAAACTAAAGGAGTTACGGAAGGGAAAAAAGAAAATAAGGAAACGGTAGGAAATCAAAGGTAACGAAACGAAATGACAGGAAAAGAAATCTAAGGAAAAAAGTGAAAGAAAATAAAGGTAAGAAAAAAATAAAAGGAATGAAATGAAATGAAAAAAAATGAATAAAATGAAAGGAAACTAAGGGAAACCAAACGAAACTAAAACAAAGGAAACGAAAGGAAAGGAAAGAAAAAGAAAATAAAAGGAAAAAGGAATGTAATGGAAATAGAAAGAAAGATCAGGTAAGAAAATAAAAGAAAGGAAAATAAAAGAAAAGAAAAGAACAGAAAAGAAAGAAAGAAAGAAGGTTATTAAAATGAAATGGAAGAAGAGAAAGGGAAAGAAAAGGAAAAGAACGGAGAGGGAAGAATAGAAAAGGAAAGAAAAGCAAATTGAGATGAAAGGAGAGGAAAGGAATGGAAATAAAAGCAAAAGATAGCAAAGGAAAGGAAAGGATAGAAATATGTATGAAGATGAACTGAGAAGAATAAATAATTATCAACATTGAAACTATATTATTGAATGGTGTAAAGAGTGAGGAAAAGGCAAAATGAATAGGAATGTATAGAAACCAAAAATATAAAAATATGGAAAAGAAAGGAAAATTTCAGAAATATCAAAATGGTAGGAAAATAAAATAAGGTTTTGTGGTTGAATTTCAACCACTGGGCGAAGTCTAGTTTACGAAAATGGGCAGATTGTCAAACTCAAGGCGAATTCTAATTTAGTTGTGTTCGTTGAACCAAATCAGTAATAACTTTGTCGCACTTTGGCTGAGCAGTGTTCGTTAAAACGAAGTAGTAGTTACCAGCAGGGGAAACTTTCCCAGAGTGCACCACGCTTTGGGAAAAACTACTTTGGGCGAATGGTAGAGGAGGACCTACACATCACTACTGTGAAAGTAGAAACTAAAGGAAATTTTTATTTTAGTGTTTACATATGTATATGTATATGGGTACCGAACATCGGATAAAATATATCAAACGGAGTACCCAAAGACACGTATTTACGTCTTGATTAAGAATATGAAAACAGAAATAAAATAACTCAATTCTATCAAAAGTTATGCGAGAAAAACCGGGCGAAACCCCCAAAAATTACACTTTCCTATAATATAATATAGACCGGGGGTTTAATCTACAATTTGTTTATGTGAAACAACTTCGACGCACTTTTTTTATTTTGACATGCTTCCTTTTTCCCAAAGTATGGTGCACTGTGCGAAAGTCAACCCGTTTATTCTGATGAGATAACTTTATAACAGTGTTCCTTCGACGTTCACCGAAGATACACTTGCAATTCACCAAACGAGCCGAAGGCGAATTCGGATTTTGTCCAGGGCGAATATTTATTTTGACAATCTGCCTACAAATTTACAAAAACAAAATACATGGGAATTCGCCTTTGCCTCAACCTGTATTATTGAACCATGGTAATGATATATTTAATAATATTTTCGGCAACTACAGAAACATAAAATGTTGGAAACACAATTATTATTCAATAATTTTATTAAATATCAAATATGGCAGGAGCAGCAAAGCTTTATATTGCTTCTGCTTTTTTTCATTTTCGATCAGCAAGCATCAGCAATAGTCGTTTGCTTCGAAGCATTGCTCATGCTGCTGCTTTTGCTGCTGATTTTTTTTTTTTCAAACAGAAGCAAAAGCAAACATGCTGCTTTTCAAGCATTACAAATTCCAAAGCACATCATCAGCAAATTTTCGATGCTTTTGCTAATATTGCTAAGCATTTTGAATTTAATAATATCACTCGTTACGGCAAACGTTTTAAAATAAAAGTCGATATCTATTCAGTGTAGAGAATTCGCAATTTTCGACAAGTAACTGAGTACTTTTTTCTACTGACAAAAAACTTGATAATTGAGTACTTTTTATATACCGAGTACTCTTTCTGTACTGAGTACATTTTAGGTATTGAATAATTTGTCTGCACTGAGTACATTTTAAACCATGACTTAAAACATGACTTAAAAACTCTTGGTCTTATCATGAATTTCATGTGGACAAAACTCCCATAAAATTCTAATGTGAAACAATTTTTCCACTTTGTTTTTGTTTTCCTTTATAAACTTTTGGAATATTTCATTCAAGTTATCGATTTTTTTTATTATTGCAAATAGCTTGTACAGAGTTTCTGAGAAAAAGTAAAAAAATAATTTTATCATTTTGTTTGTTTATACTTTTTCATGATCGCAATTTTATCGTATCTAGAGTATGATCACAGTATATAATAGAGAGATATGTTCATAAAGCTGGATTTTCTTCCCATTTTCCACGATTATATGAGCTAGTGGTACAAGCAATGATTGCTTGCAGTGTTCGGACTTCTACCACTTTAGTGGTAAATAGATCAACCACTTTTTTTAGTGTCTACCACTTCTACCACGGATGCTTAAAAATCTACCACATTTTTATAGCTATAAAAACAGAAATTGCTCACAAAAAAGTATCCAAGCATCATATTAGTCTTAGAAAAGTCAAACAGTTTAAAGAAAGTTTTTGGTAGTACATACATACTTTTCTTACAAACTTTGTTTGGTATCATTTTAGAAGATGGCCAAATTTTCTTAGAAAATTGTCGAGATTGCTGTCAAAAGACGAACCCAGTACCAGCACTTCAATAAGGGATCCCTCATCTTTATCTGATATTACAACAAACATTACAACCTTGCCCACATTTTACTAAAAAATTTGGCTTATCCCTTTTTATTCAAAATTTTATGCATTTTCCTATAATTTTCGTGAAAAATACGTATCATTTTTACTCCCAGCCTTTCATATCTCCTCACAGAAATTAAATTTTTAAATTTCGTATTATTGATACTGGGTTTTTTAGACACTAAACTTGACAAATTTTGATGAGAATTACGCAGTCTTGAAAAATGGTACCCTTTGTTTAATAAATGCAGACTTTAGGCAATTGAAGTGAATGCATGCTGATAAATTGTTAAACATTTCCTTCGACAATTTGTTAAAAGTCAGAACTCTGCTATTCATACACAAGAAAATTCATATTAAGGAGCCGAACTATTTAAAGGCTTCAGTTTCTACAATCTTCAAGGTCTACATTGCTTGTTTACACTAAACACAGAACTCCGACATCTGAGCGTCAATTTTTCATTAATGCGGTTCGTCTTTGGAACTCACTACCAGCCAGATTAAGGCTTCTTACAAATCCACTGCATTTTAGAAAGAAGTTACCATTTTTTATAAAAATCGCTAATTATTCCAAATCTATTGTACATGTATTTTTCGCATTTCCTTATTATAGTCATTAGGTTATTCAACTATTGTAATTTCCTTTTCCACCTATCTTTCCTCTCTTCCCCTCTTTATGTTATATGTTAGAACTTTTAGCTTTAATTTTAATTATATCATACGTGACTGGCACTGTTAATAATTTTTTCCAAAATTGTTGTGCTAGGGTGACTGATAATAAAATTTGAAATTTGAATTTGAATTCAATAAATAGCAGTATTTTAGTTAAACTAAAATCTACCACTTTTTGCTTAAATCTACCACTTATTTTTGAAATTTCTACCCCCAAATAAAATATTCAAGTCCGAACACTGATTGCTTGAGAATTTAAAGATCTCAAGATGTCTGTAGTGGAAAGGTAAGGACCAAAATCTTTGCACTAAAACACGGGTACCAAATTAATATACATATGCTATGTTTTAAACAATTGGTTTTGGATTTTTCATGGTGTTAATAGTGTTGGATATAAAAGTCAAGATGTGAATGCCAATTGCTTTACATTTTGACATTTTCGTTGCATACTTGTTAACAAGTATGTTTAACCTTAAGTATATTTTTGCTGATTTTATAGGAAATACTAACTTTGAGCTACAGAAAAATTAATTTATACATATCACTCCATGGGATATACATATGTAATTAAATTAAAATAAATATTGACTCTCTATCCCCACATTACTGTCATCAATTGGCGGAAATTAACTAGCTTATACCGTGGGCACCAGCTACTTTTCCCTTATCGTCCCTCTTGCGTATAACTTCGTACCGAAGTTCAGTCATGTAGGATTAAAAATTAAAAAAAAAAAAATTTAAATGATTTTTAACATCCATAGAAGGTTTACAGATTGTGTTCCAAATTTGGTTATGATTGGCCATCCGTTTAGGGCACCCTTTTCCAACGCTTTCGCATCATTTTCATCTAACTCTCTTCCTATCCCTCTCCCTATACTTACTCTTTTTCTATCCCTATCCCTATCCCCTAACCCTCTTCAACACACTTTCTAGGGCAACTCCAGGTTCACATTTTGGTCAATATCTCGGAGCGGGTCCTTATATAGGACTACACGACGCCCTGTTAAAACCCTCATGAACACATTTCATTTGGTCCACATTTTTGTAAATATCTCGGAAACCGGTTCGCACATAGGACTTAAAATGGTTCCCTGTTAAAACTGTCATTAACACATTTCATTTGATACAGATATCGCACAAACACTTTCCAGCCACATCTGGTCCGTATTTTGATTAATATCCCGGAAACGGGTTCTCATACAGGACTTAAAATGACTCCCTGTTAAAGCTCTCATCAACTCCCTTCATTTGATACCGATATCGTACAAATTCAAGAGTAGCCCCGGTCCACATTATGACCAGCGATGTGGGCTTTTGCTATAGTGCTACGTGAGTGGGATTCAAAACCAGGGGTTTTAACATGTAAGTCCAGCAGTGTCAAACCTATACTACTGCAGCGTTTCATTTACATAACTTTAGCTTGGCAAATACCTATATAACGCAACGTATACAAAAAGTATCGTAAGCGCCAAAACTTTTTTTATTGCCACACAACACGATTGCAAAAGTATCGTAAGTGACATTATACCCTTAAAAACTAAGAAATTAAGGCAAAATTTTAAGTCTTAATAAAAGTAGCAATTAAAGGTTAAAGAAAAAAAAACGTTTTTGGTTTTACGATATAATAAAAAAACGACTCGTTTGTTCGCATGAAATTTGTGATAAGGCTGCTGAAATTCGTGCTATTTGTTATACATGATAACTCCATTTTCGCAAACTAGTATTTTTGGATATTATGGATGGAGAAAAGGTGGCTCTAGCTCGAGAGCTATAGGCTTTACAAAATAACTATTTCCATTGTCGATGGGAACTTCGTGACAAATAAACGGTAAAACGAAATTTTTCTACGCATACTAAAGTTTTTGAGAAAGATCCTTAGAAGTCCGTACGTGGCATATACATATGTATTTTCATATAACTTCGACCACTTCGATAAGGGAATGTCAGTTTACGAAAGCAAGCATGATATAAATAACCAACAATAAGTCGGCGTAGATTATGATTGACCGTCAAAAAATCTATAGGCCAAAATATTACTTTGTTGTCAAATATACCTTTTTCAATCATATGGTTTCTTAAAAAATGCATTGTCTAGGGGCCCCGACAGGATTTTAGCCTACGGCCCCCGAAGGTCTTAATCCGGCCCTGACAATGTTTATTGATTGAATGAGAATAGTATCGATGTTTTAATACTGAAAAGCAAGTCACAAATATCAAATAAGCTGGAATGAGAGTTATAATTTTGGCTCATTTAATTCAAAATTTATCCTACACTGTTTTAAGATTAGAGGTTTAAAATGTCTTGTAGGCCGAGAAGGGACGTTAAAGTTGACTTCGTTCAAAAGAAATGGGCTAGAGACCAGTCCGTTTAATAATTTGACCATAAATACGATTCCGAGCATTTCCCTACGACTAGCAAGGGTAGGAAGATTAATAAGTTTCAGGCGATTAGTATAGGGAGGCAGGTTGTACCCGGAATTCCATGGAAGATCTCTTAAAGCGAAAAGTAATAATTGCTTTTGAACTGATTCGATCCGATCTATGTGGACTTGGTAGCTGGGACTCCAAATAATTGAGCCATACTCTAAAATCGGTCTTACTAATGTCTTGAAAAGGACTTTAGTTACAAAAGGGTCACTAAGCTCTTTAGACCAGTTGTTAGCGTTAACGCTGGTTGGCGTTAACGCTTTTAAACATTCCGTTTAGAGTTTACGAAACCATTAAACGACTTAGGATTGCTGATAATATTCTTTTTCATTTTACAATTATATTCTGTGTGACATTTTTTGTATTCAATTCAAACTATTTCTGACGCAGGTTGGACTACTTTAAGTAATCTTTAATTAAATCGGATTTCTTATACAGCTTGAATAAACGGTCCTTTTATTTTTTTAACTTTTAGCTCTTTAGTGAACCAGGCTTGCGTTGCTCAATATCGCGAAAGTATTCAGGCCAATTTAATTTCCACAAATCCTTATTTAATTTTTTTAAATTAGTTTTAGAAAAGTTAAAGTCAAAGTGACTACTAGATTTGCATGGTTTCGAAACTCCTGATGAAACTATTGCATCTGCATCTGACATTAGAGGGATTCATCAAACCATATAAGTTTACGAAATACGTAAATAAATAAGTACGTAATTTTATAAATTTACCAGCTGAGTTAGATGAACGCCATAGAACAATTTATGTGTACTTGATGTCAACGGAAAACTTTTTATTTCGAAGTTTCCATTACAAAAGTAATTTTTGAGCTATTTTCAAATATTTCTTCTATTTTTGTGTAAATTGCATTGAATGCATTTAAGAAATTACAAGTCGAATAGCGTCATTGGATTGGATAAATTTACAAACTCTTTTACACACCAAAATCGACGCGGAAGTTTATCAAATTTGTGTAAACTTCGTTCCATACAAATTTTGACAGTTCATTTCCACACTTGATAAATTTATACATTAACAAGCTTTATGAGTTGATTATGAGGTTTGATGAATCCCCCTATTATAATTAATCACAAGATATTAAAAAAGTTCTTTTTATCGAAAAAATTTATTTCAGACGGAAAACTTGAAGGACAATGAAGCTGTGAAAAGTTTACGTAAAGCTGTGGACGATACAGTTGAAGAAATCAAAAAATCACCTGATGTAAAAGCCGCTTTCGAAAAGTATAAGAGGGATTCAGCTGACTTTTTAGCTAAGATCGATGAAATCAAAAAGGCTGAAGAGCCCAAATTACAAGAACTTTCGAAAAAAATTTTGGAACAAACTACCACCACCCTTCAAGATATTGTAAAAGCTTTTGAGCCAGATACAAAGCAATAGACTGATGAATCAATAACAAATCGTAACAAAATTATTATTAAAGCTTCGGACTTATTATTTAACATCAAGGCTTTATAACTATTATTAATCGGAAAAAATTCTTTATAGTTTACTAGCTGACCCGGCAGACGTTGTCCTGCCAAAAAATCCCTATCCGTATCCCTATCCCTAACCCTATCCCTATCCCTATACCTATCCTTATTGCTATCCCTATCACCATCCCTATCCCTAACCTTAACACTAATAGCGTTTTCTGCACGAAAATGTCGTTTGGGATCACTTTGGGGTAATTTTTGGATCACTTTGGGTTCATTATCCAAAACCGGTTATCGGATATCGAAAATTTTTGGTAATTGAGATTTTATAAAAATTGTTTCCTTTTATGATGATTTATTTTTAAGATAAATATATATATAGATAGATATATGTTGGGTCAGCCTTGGGTCACCTAATGGTCCATATGTTGGAAGCGGGTTTATAGATGAACCTGAAAACCGCTCCTTGTGAATACTTTTATCAACACCTTTAATTTGATACCCATATCTTATAAATACCTTCTGGGTCACTTCTGGTCCACAGTTTGGTCAATATCTCAGGAACCACTTGTCCGATTTTGTACAAACTTCACGCAAAGTTGACACAAACCATCTATTAAATAGTCCGAACAAACCCTGAAAATTTGGTTTGGATAGGTGAGCCCGTTCTTGAGTTATAAAGTTACAACGAAAAATGCACTTATTTTTATATATATTGTGACGAATTCGATGATTCCTCGACTATTTTTCCTGAGTTCGATCACTGTACGTTAAATAAAAAACTCAGATTCTGCTTAATAATTAGTACACTTTATTCACTACTAAAAACCGTAGTACAATATCGCGGGTTAATTCACTGTTCAGTACTTCACTGTACAGCACTTCAAAATAAACTGATTGAAGTGCGTTGTCTTTGCGCGGTTTATATAGCTTAGCAGATGGCAGCTTCATAACCTAGAAATGTCTACACATTTCTGGGTTATTCATGCAACAGTGTTCTCGAAACGTTTATCTATCGTCATCTCCTCTTTGTGTCACATTCGCACTCTCTCGCTCTCGCGTCATGTACCTAAACAGCTGTAGTTGTCGTAGTGACGCTAGTGGTGGAAATACGCTAGAGTTGGGAAATGAGCGATCCTTGAGAGCATTCGCCACACTGCCCTCCACCTAAGTCTGATCTTCCCGATCAGACACATTTCCCGATCCAAACGTTGCTAGCCTCTCCAGGTGAACCACCTTCATTTTCTTTCGTGGTCTTCCAACAGTTTGTATGGGGTAGACAACATCATTTATCCGCTTTATTATTTTATATGGGCCTTCCCAGTTACATTGCAGTTTTGGGGACAAACCTTTCTTTCGTTGTGGGTTGTATAACAGCACTAAATCTCCTTCTTTAAAACCTTACTTTTGCCGGAGTCTGACCCGTTGTTTCATGTATTGCCGAGGGATATGCCATCAGGAACAAGGAGATGTGCGTGTCCCAATCTTTCTGGAACTTATCCACTACTTTCCTCATGTGCTCTTCCAAGGTTCGATTGAAACGTTCCACCATGCCATCTGACTGAGGATGCAATGCAGTTGTTCGAGTTTTCCGAATACCCAATATCTTGCACATTTCTTGGAATACAACTGATTCGAAATTCCTGCCTTGGTCACAATGTAACTCCATCGGTACACCAAACCTCGCTACCCAATTGTTAATGAACACCTCTGCAATGGTTTCTGCCTCTTGATTTGGAATCGGGTAAACTTCTGGCCATTTGCTGATATAATCCATAACAACTAGTACGTATTTGTTTCCGAGTGCGCTATTAGGAAATGGACCAGCTACATCCATGGCAATCCTCTCAAACGGTGCACCTGTATTGTACTGCTTCATCTGTCCATGGTTTCTCGACTCCGGACCCTTTGCTTTAATGCACACCTCACGGTAGGCGATCCACTCCGCCATCGACTGCCGGCAACCAACCCAATAGAATCCCTGCTTGACTTTCTCCAATGTTTTTGTGACTCCGAGATGAAATCCGCTTGGACCATTATGCAGTTCATTCAGAACATCAGAGATTCTTTTCCTTGGGACAACTATCAGCTTCCGATCGCATTGACCATCTTCGCTTTCCCATACTCTATGTAAGCAACCGGATACCTATTTCAGACCGTTCCACTGTGCCCAATATGACTTGGCAACAGGACTCTCTGCTGACATCACCACTCTTGTTGGTCGTTCATTTTGCTCGATCCCCTGCATCACACGTACCAGATCTGGATCCTCTAGCTGATACTTTCTTAGTTGATCCATGTTCCATTCGTCCGTAGATGTTATAGTCATCAGCCATACATCTATAACATGTTCCTCGGCTTTCGAACAATGCTTGCATTCCAGGTTAGATGGTCGCCGCGACATTGCATCAGCATTACCGTGGTTGCTGCCTTTGCGATGCTCAATGGAAAAGTCATAACTTTGTAGTCGCTCTATCCACCGTGCCAATTGACCTTCCGGATTACGGAATTGCAAAGCCATTTCAACGATGCATGGTCTGTCCTGACGTGGAATCGCTGTCCATAGAGATACTTGTGGAAATGTTTGATGGACTCCACCAATGCCAGTAGTTCTCTTCGTGTTACACAATAGTTCCTTTCGGGCTTTCCAATTGTGCGGCTATAGTATGCCACTAAATTCTCCGGTCGACAATCTGTGACAAAACTCCTCCAATCGCATAACCACTTGCATCTGTAACCAGAATAAACGTTGAACCTGGGATTGGATACGCTAACATTGGGGCAGTGCACAGCCGTTCCTTCAAGGTTTGGAAAGCCACTCATGCTCCTTCTTCCAATCAAATTACATATTCTTTCTGGTCAACTCATGAAGGCTACTGGCTACGCTGGCAAAATTCGGTACAAATCGGCGATAATACATGCACAGTCAAAGGAAACTTTGTAACTCATGCAAATCGTTGGGTCTTGGCCAATCCTTTACTGCTTCGATCTTCTCTTTAGCCGTGCAAATTCCCTCCGTAGTAACCTTGTGACCCAAGTAACTTACTTCCTTCTTGAACAATGCACACTTTTTGGTACTTAATTTCAGACCGGCGCCAGCTATCCTTTGGAAAACTTCCTCTAAGTTCTTAAGGTGTTCCTCAAAGCTTTTTCCCAACACGATTATGTCGTCCAGGTACACCAAACATGTTTTCCAATGCAGTCCTTTCAATACTTGATCCACGAGTCTCTCAAAAGTAGCTGGAGCGTTACATAGTCCAAAGGGCATTACCGTAAATTGCCACAGCCCCTCTCCAACGCTGAATGCTGTCTTTTCCTTATCCTCATCCTTAACCTCTACTTGCCAATAGCCGCTTTTCAAGTCCAGGTAGAGAACCATTTCGTACCAGATAGTGATTCCAGAGTATCGTCAATTTTTGGTAGTGGATAGCTGTCCTTTTTCGTTACGTCGTTCAGCTTCCGGTAATCCACATATAACCGCATTTTTCCATCCTTTTTCTTCACTAGCACTACCGGTGAGCTCCATGGACTAGCTGATGGTTCGATCACGCCGCTGTCACTCATTTCTTGTATAATTTCTCTTACCACTTGGCGTTTGGCCAATGGAACACTTCGAGGAGCTTGGCGGATTGGTCTCGCGTCACCGGTATCAATGTGATGCTTCACTACATTGGTCCGACTTGGTTTGGAGCCATCCTTGTCAAATATGGTAAAGTACTTTAGTAGAAGTTGTATTGCCTTATTCTGGTGGTCTTCTTCGAGCTCTTGCGTCCACGCCGTGATATTATCTGATAGATAAATGTTGCTGGTAGAGACATTTTCCTGGAGCTGTTCACAATTTATAATCACCTCCAACTCCTGACATTGTCCCTCCCAATATAGCTCCTTTGGAAAGCTTTATCGGCGATCGAAACTCATTTAGTACTCTTACCGGTATACGTCCATCCTTTGGAAAGCTTTATCGGCGATCGAAACTCATTTAGTACTCTTACCGGTATACGTCCATCTTGTTTTGTCATAGTCAGTGTTTTTCCTACTAGTATATCCATCTTTGATTTGTTTGCTGCCTCGACAACCCACAATTTGTTTGTCCCATAATCTCCATCAATCCTTGCCCAAACGACTGCCTCCGACTTCGGTGGAATTTGTTGGCTATCTTCCACGAGTACCCGCTTACTGATGTACTTGTTCTCGTAACCAAAATTGAGTGGCACATCCATATTCTTATAGCTCATAGTCCTGTTTTGCATGTCGATCTTGCTGCCTTGGTTGCTTAAGAAATCCACACTAACTATGATCTCATCAACAATATTTGCCACTATAAAATTGTGCAGTACGGTGACATTTCCAATTGCGATTTCACATGTTACTTCTCCTTGGACTTGGGTGTCCTCACTAGTCGCCGTACACAGAGCCAAAAAGTTCACCTATAATCAAAGAGATCGACGTCTAAAAAAGCTTTTTGGCCGGGGAGAGCGAGTGGGGACAAATTTGAAGAAATTTGTGCTAGAAAATCTTCTAAATTTTAGCTTGAATTTCTTCTCAAATTTATTGAAAAGGAAATCGGCTAAAAACAAGGATTTAGCTTCTTATTTATGAATTTTTTATGTACTTTTGTCAAAAGTTAGAAGAAATCTGCTTGGTTTTATGAGAAAACCTGTTTAAAGTAAATTAATGAGAACATCCTCTTATTTTCACTAGATCCATATTGAATTTATTGAAAAGGAAAACTATATATTTTTAGAAGATACCTTATTAATTCAAATTCAGGTATGCCTTCTTCGAATGTGTAATTCGACGCTACCAAGCACAAGCACACGATAGCATTATGGTAGAGATCTCCGTTCAGCAGTTAATAATTCTTAGTTCGATTGGCGATGAAGGCAAGTGGACATGTGGTGAGGCAAAAAGAACAAAGGTGTAATTAGACGTTGGCAAGTTAAGTATACGATGGCATGGTAGTGTAGATTAGACTAGACTGACTAGACATTATCTGGGTTGAGCGTTCATTTTTTGTTTTTTTAATTTGAAATATTAAAAAGAAAATCTTCTTAATATTATGTGATTATCTACTCAGTTTTATTAAAAAGAGACACCCAGTCATAATAAGACGGGCATCTTATTGGAAAAATATCATAGGGAAATCCTTCTGATTTAGAGGGCATTTTATGTGACTTTTTGCTCTGTGTACGCAACTTTGCCTCACTTCTTTGTTGACTAAATCAGATCGAATGATGGAATGAGATGCGCCCGTATCAATAGTCAGTAAACGCTCCTTTCCGTCCACGAGTCCTCCAACAGTAACATTACTCGACTTCCTTCCGATCTGTGAGACAGAGATTATGTGGCATCCAATTGCGGGTGACTCTCTTTAGTTTAACGGTTGGTTGGATTGGGAGACTTGCTCATCTCCTTCAGCCTTGCGCTTACGTCCGCTTGCATTACTGGAATTATTGGAGCTAGATCCAGATCCGCAATAACGTGCAATGTCACCAGATTTTCCGCACTTGAAGCAGTTAATGTCCGCTTCATTTTTCTGTTGCTTTCCGTTTAACGCTTCTAGGATTGCGTCCACCCATTCTGGTCGTTCTACTTCCACACGATGAGCTTTGTATGCTGGTTTGCACAAAAATGATGCTGTTTCTTGAGTCACGCTATGGATACACACACGGAGATTATCTCCAATAAATCTTCTTTAATCAGATCTAAATTTTACCCTGATACACACAAAAATGAAGATTAACAGCATTGAGAATTACTAATATGGTTGTTATTGCACCATATGCTTACCTATCTCAGCGACATCTAGTTGTCGAAAGTTGGATCTTACAAACCAGCGCGACGCATATCTGTCATCTACCCTTAATTTCCTAGTGTTTCTTGGTGTTGTTGTCTATTTATGTACAGAGTGTTGCCAGTGCAAATTTTTTAAAACTGCTCAAATCTTCTTAATTTTTGGGATTTTATAATGAAGATTATGCTCAAGTTAACTCCCAAAAGCGCAGTTAATTCGGAATTTGCGCTAATGTATCAGCCGTATTAGAGCATGTGATACCGTTTCCGCAAATGATCTCTTTGGATTTGCATAGGTGGCCCGCTTCGTCTCCACATCACGTATTCCATTTATAAAGCTTTGTATCTTTACCCTCTCCGTGTACTCTACAGGTGCATCCGCGTTTGCTAGGTGCGCTAACCTCTCGATGTCCAATGCAAATTCTTGTAAGGTCTCATTTGGCTTCTGGCATCGATTTTGTAGCTCTATAACGTCTCTCCACAGCACCCATCAATGCTTCATAGTTGTTTCGCTCGCCATCAGGAATAGTCTGTAAGATTTCGGCTGCCGGTCCTTTCAATGCTACGAAGAGTGCAGCGACTTTGTTTTCAGCGCCCCAGTTGTTCACAGCTGCAGTCTTCTCAAATTGTAGCTTAAATACCTGGAAAGGAACAGAACTGTCAAAGGATGGGGTTTTTACCTTGGGAGAGCTAGATGCGGCGTTTGGACGAATTAGTTGTAGCTCCTGGATACAACTTCTTAACGCATCCTCCTCGGCCTCGATCTTATCCTATCATCCACTGACAACTTCTAGCTGCGATGAGACTCTTTGCTCTTGTGCCTCTAGTTTTAACGTTATGCGTGTTTCCTGTCCCATCAACTCTTCCTTGATCTGTGACGCCATGTATGCCTTCTGTTCTTCTAACTGAGATGCCAATCGTGTCTCTTGTTGTTCCAACTGAGATGCCATGTGTGTCTTCTGTTCTTACAACTGAGATGACATGCTTGATGTTATGTTGTTTGACATCTGAGCCAAGGCAGCCAATAAAGAGTTTGTGTCCACAATTACCACTGAATCACACAAGCTGAAAAACGTGGTCGTCAACGTTGATTTCCTCTGCTTCCATCGCCTCTCGCAACCGTGATTGTAACTCTGCTTTATTGTCAACAACGGGCAATCCACGTCGTTCCAACTCGTTTATGAGTTACTGGATCTTCAACTCATTCAACTTTGCCATGTCCTTGTTATCCTTAAAATGTCCTTGTTATCCTTTTCAATGTCCTTGAATTTATTTAACAATACCGCTTCTGACACCAATTGTGACGAATTCGATGATTCCTCGACTATTTTCCCTGAGTTCGATCGCTGTACGTTAAATAAAACACTCAGATTCGGCTTAATAATTGGTACACTTTATTCACTACTAAAAACCGTAGTACAATATCGGGGGTTAATTCACTGTTCAGTACTTCACTGTACAAAACTTCAAAATAAACTGATTGAAGTGCGTTGTCTTTGCGCGGTTTATATAGCCTAGCAGACAGCAGCTTCATAACCTAGAAATGTCTACACATTTCTGGGTTATTCGCATTGTGTATCAGTACAAGTGTGGAATCTTCTGCATAGACGTCAAATTTTCAAAGTGAGTTTAACACCTGATGATCAGAGTTGCTTTTTTGGAAAATAGTATCATTTAGCGCCGAGTTCCATTCGATTGCGTAATAAAATTAGTAGTAAATAAAGGGGTAATAGTTCTCCAAATTTATAAAAAAAAATTCGTACCAAAAATGGTACATTTCGGCCAAAACGGCAACCGTGGTTATGGTAGGTTTTATATTAACAAGGAAATGTCTCTCACCATCAAGAAATACTATTCACAAAAGGGAAAAATATACTTAAAAAAATTACTTTCAATTGATGCACTTTGGTTGAAATTATTTGAGATTGCAATTTCAATGTTTCTAAGACGTTGGCAACATTTTTTACTGCAAAGAGATGATTACGCCATGAAAAACATTTTTTTATTCCAAATATTGAGATTGTATTGTTTATAGCCGGGTAGCGAAATTTTCACGTGAAGGCAATACCAAGCCTTAAGTAAAAAGAGTTCTGTTTAACGCGAAAAGTAATAATTGCTTTTGAACTGATTCGATCCGATCTATGTGGACTTGGTACTGGGACTCCAAATAATTGAGCCATACTCTAAAATCGGTCTTACTAATGTCGTGAAAAGGACTTTAGTTACAAAAGGGTCACTCAACTCTTTAGACCAACACTCGGAGAAAAAATACAGTAGAATGAACTGGATTACAGGTTAAAACAACATATTTCACAGGCAAAACCCATCCACACGATATATCTGTTGAAACAACAGATGCTGTTCGTTTGTTAAAGTTTGAACAGTTTTACTGTTTAATATAATAAATTTCTGTCCAATCGACTGTAATTAATTCGTTGCTTCAGTAGTTTTCTGTTAAGTGTTAACAACCGTGACAGTTGATTTGCCAGATTTTACTGTCGAGTTTAAAAAATGTCTGTCCCCTCATGATACAATAACTCACCTGTGTGAATTCGCCTTGGCAGGAGCCCAGCTGATTTGCGATTTTTTTTCGCCGTGAGGGACATAATTGTCAAAATGTTTTTTGGAAATTGCTTGTCAAAAAATGTGAGCTGCATTGGCGTTCTCAGAAAAATATCTGGGGGTTTCAGTTTTCCAAATATGCATATGTAAAAATTTAGTTCATATAAATTTAACTTGAATTTATGTATTTGCAATTTGCCTGAATGTGTTTGCATATAAACAAAATAAATGTAAATTTTAATTTTTTCGAAAAAAAATGTTTTAAAATTGTAAGTCCGTTTTTCCATTAGCAAATTGCTGAATTCAATTCTGCGTTCTCTTTTGTGTTTTCTATTAGCGTTACATTAGTAATTTTTTCTACTTCGAAACAAAGTACGGGGGTACAAGGAGGAATGAAAGAGATAGCAAGACCAAATTTAAACGAGTTGACGGTACGGATGTAGTTGTACTCTCCCCTCTCTTCTTACTTCTTTCGCACGTTTACCTGCGGATTTGAATTCAACAATTACTAAGAGAAGTTTTGTAAGCAATGTTTTCAAATTTTTTTTTTAACTGGGGCTATGTTTTAAAAATGTAACTAGATTCAAATTTTAAATAATTAGAGAAAAGTAAACTTTTATAATAACCCTCGTGAAGGGTGGATACCTTGCCGCGGTACGAGGGCTTAAGTCGATAGCCACAGGGCTACGCTGCCCTTGTGATCATAGCTCCGAACAGCACTTCATCACGAGAGCAGCCTAGCCTCTCTGGCGCGACCACAAAGATCTTCCCTCTCCCAATCCAGGGTGTTATGCGAAACCGTGCCCACTGGACGTTTGCAGCCGGGAGGCAAATCGAAGGACGCTGCAACTGAGATTTCCGCAAAGGGAGCGACCGCGATGGCAACTACGGATCCGCACTCCCGGCAGACATCTCCCCGCCGCTTCACATACCACGAGAAAAGATTGGCTGCAAAGATCCTGAAGGGGTACCGCAGGAATCGCTGTCGGCGAATTCCAGAAAATCGGTAGAGCTAGCGAAAGCTATGATACCGGATTTCCAAAATACTCACATGCCAAAGAGGTTAAAAGTTAACCCTTTCAAACGCCAGAGATCGGACCTGGAGTTAAATCCCCCGAGGGGGTCGTCGACTGGAAGGACATTCCAGCTCGCCCAAGGGCAAGGGCATGGATTCCGGCCATCCCCGAGGAACCCGAGAGAATTCTCGGGATGCTACGGCAAATGAATCCGTCCCTCCCAACGCATGACTGGAGTGTCACCATGAATAAAGAGTCAATCGAGCCCATTAAAAGGTGCAATGGCCTAGTACACTACAGCGTAGGCCACATCGTTATCCACGTATATCGTGGTGATGCTCAGCGCGCTGCCTTCTCGGCTGCTCAGGGGGAGCCGGAAGACGAAATACCGGAAGAAGAAGCGGAGGATTCCGATGCGGAAAGTATGTTATCCACCACGTCCCTTGGCGATAGTGCTGTGATCAACTCGGAGATGGAGGACAGCCTACAGGACGAGGAAGTTCTCGACGTCACGGTGGTAGCAGCCAACGCTGAGCGATTAACATCTAACGCTATAGACACCAGGACTTCCGCAACGCCATATCGGGCAGTTAATCGGAACAACTCGTCGTTGATAGGCAACCTCCGGGATGGGGCAAACCTCGACGATATGGGGAGGGCAGGGAAGTCTGTGCGCTCTCATGTTGGTGGTGCTTCAGATTAATCTGCACAAATCTAAGGTGGCCTCGGCTGCTTTAAGTAGTCGTCTTCCTAAAGGCGACGTGGATGTGGTCCTCATCCAAGAACCCTGGGTCAATAGCTCGAGAATCTGCGGATTGGGGACCAAGGGTTTCAAGCTCATTCGAGCCAGCGAGGAGAGCAAAGTCAGAACGTATATTTTTGTCAAGTCTGAGGTGAACGCCTTTCTCCTACCTAACTACACCAATGGTAATATTACCGCTATCAGTCTAACGGTCGACAGCACCCGCCTGACGGTGGCGTCGGTCTATATGCCCTACGACGCCGAAGAACCTCCACCACAAAAGGAGGTGAAAGACCTGGTGTCCAGTTTCTGCACGGGTAATCTTATTATTGGAGCGGACGCTAATGCTCACCATGTTCAATGGGGGAGCTCCGATATCAATGCCAGGGGCGAGTCTCTGTTTGATTACCTATCAACAACCAACATGGTAATTTGCAACGTGGGTAATGAGCCTACTTTTATCACTAAGACCCGCAGGGAGGTCATAGACCTCACTATCTGTAGTGAAGGCGCTTATGAGTGGATCAGAAAATGACGGGTTATTGATACGGTGACCATCCGTTCTGTTTTTGGCAGAACAGTTCTGTTTTTAAGGAGCTTGTTCTGCGTATTTTTTTTTTTCTAAGGAAAATAACAGAAATGTTCTGTTTTTAAGCAAATGTTCTGTTTTTGTTCTGCTTTTTTGTGCCGGCAACCTCTTTTAACAAATGTAATGAGTGGCCCTTAGTTAGTTTGCTCAATAATTTCAAAACTTTATGGAAAATTTAAAATCTTTAAAAATATTTTTAAAATAATTTAGTTCATGTTTAACGCGGTCAAGTGCTTCATCGAAATCAAAAATTGAGTACGTCAAAATGCAAAAACGTACCAAAGTTGGAAGTTTCGTTCCCGGAAAAAATTCGTACCAAAAATGGTACATTTCGGCTAAAACGGCAACCGTGGTTATGGTAAGTTTTAAATTAACGAGGAAATGTCTCTCACCATCAAGAAATACTATTCACAAAAATGAAAAGTATACTTAAAAAAATGACTTTCAATTGATGCACTTTGGTTGAAATTATTTAAGATTGCAATTTTAATGTTTCGAAGACGTTGGCAACATTTTTTACTGCAAAGAGATGATTACGCCATGAAAAACACTATTTTATTCCAAATATTGAGAGTGTAACCCCAAATAGTTTATAGCCGGGTACCGAAATTTTCACGTGAAGGCAAGACCAAGCCTTAAGTAAAAAGAGTTCTGTTTTTTCAAAAAAAATTTATGGTCACCGTAGTTATTGAAGAACATTCATTCTCCGACCACCGTTCCATAGAAATGGTTTTAGACTTTATTGTAGAACAACCAATTATGAAGCGCAATCCACGTAACACTAATTGGCAGTTACACAATGAAATATTAGACAGAGACCTACCAGTACTGCCCTCACAATCCCTCTCATCAGTAGAGGAGCTGGAGGATCTTGCTCTAGGACAGGCTTGTCCAGTGCCAAAACCACGCGGTAAACACAGGCCACATCTAAACAGCTAAATGGCTGGTATTTCTCTTCACAGCCTGCCTGGCTCTCAACCACATTCCGGGCTCCTGGAGAAGCGCCACGGTAGTGTTTATCGCCGAACCCCCTCACCTTCATTAAGTCAAGCCACATCGGTGGAAAAATTTAAAATAGACATCCCAATAATAAATGTCACAATGCCACAAACCGTAGTAGAATTTCGTCAGTATTACCAGAGATGGTAAACCAGATACGTTTCACGTATTGCCGGTTCTGCGAGAACGGTATTTGTACCTGTACAATACCCTTTGTACCGAAACGACCCGGGTTGTTTTTTTTTTTATAATGACTCGGCCTTCCTAGTGCATCAACAGCACAAGCACCCACTCATGGCTACTTTCTTCGTAGCACATCAGTTGATGCTTGTAGCACTACTGAGCTTCAGCCCCCGTCTCTAAACTCTTTACTAACTTCTTCCGGCACTAGCACGAATGAAACTCAAGTCCATCAACTTCTGGTCCCTCACTCTTCGTGCACTGTATGTCGGCACAGGATATATGCGTCTGTGGCATCGGTCAAGTGCAACTCCTGCCTAGGCCTGTGCCACCTACGCATATGTTCTGGGCTCGCAAACAGAAATCTCTGGACTGATGTGTTTGTCGCGCCTTGCTGTCGAGTTATGCAGCCCTCAACGCCGACGGATGTACACTCATCTAATAGTGAACGAATTCCGCCGGCTTCAGGACTGCAACGGAGATCAATATCGCGACATAACCTACCACCATCTAGGCGAACACATCAGTCTTTAACTCCCAGAGTGGCCATTGCCTCTCCTTCGCATTTTAAATTGTTGCAATTTGGTTGGAGATGTATGCGCCAGCCAAAGAGTTATTCACATCCGGTCGCCATAGGCAGTGGGCTTTGATTGTGTTAGTGTTCTAAAAATTATTCACATGGATTTTATTATGTAGAGAGCGTACGCTAACAGCGGATGAGCAATTTCGGATAGGTTACATGATTTCGAAGACACTGGCTTCGAGCGAATAATGGGAACAGTGGGTAACAGAAAGATAACAGCGTGACTGGCACTGTGGCAGAAGAATGTGGCAAACTTGTCCCGAAGAAGGGAGATGGATGGTTTGGTTAAGGCAACGGCATGAAGTATTGGATAGGATATATTTGATCATGTTAAGATAGGACATAAAATTATAACAACAATCCTATACAAAAATAGTTCGAAAACAATTTTTTTCCATGGAAAAATAGTTCGTAAATAATTTTTTTTGAAACTAGCGGGATCGCGTTAGAAACCTAGCTTAGGACAGAGACTTTTGAGGAAGGCTAGGACAGTTTATGTCGAATATCCAACTCAGCAAGACGCGAGCGCCGAGAAATTAACTAAAATATAAAAATTTAATGAACAGTTTAAATTAAAGTAGTAGTTAATTGGACTAAACGGAAAAAGTTTTGAAAATTATATGAATTTGAGTGCGTCAAAAAGAAAAATTATTAATCTTTTTAAACAATTTGAGAAAAATATTTAAATAAAAGTTTAGTGATGAAAAATTTAAACTGGGAAAAAAGAAAGCGAAAAGCAATAAGTTGAAAAAAAGCTTAAGCTGTGAACAAAAGAAAGATTTAAAGAAAAAAAAGTTATGAGAATTAAAAACCAGTTTTGAATAAACGGAAACTTTGGGAAAAAATTAAGATTTGAAAAACAAACAAATGTGTTGGAAAAAAAAATAATTTATGTTCTGACTGAGCTGAAGCTTTAACTGAAATTAAGCGTTTAACAAAAGTAGTTTTGGGGAAAAAAATTAAATAAAAGTTGAGTGAAGAAAAAAAAACATTTTTAAGCTTTGGGAAAAAATAGTTTTGAGGAAACATAACTAAAAATTGAGTGAAACAAGAACGTTTGGAAAAAAAAAAATTATAAATAAGTTTTGAAAGAAAAAGTTTGGAATGAAAATAAGTTCTGAATAATGAATCGAACAAAAATAAGATTTGAAAAAAAAGAAGTTTTGGAAAAACAAATTAAATTTAGAAAAAAAGAAAGATTTAAATTCCAAATAAAACTAAGTTTGGAATAAAAAGTTGAACGAACAAGAAGAATAGTTGAAAAAAAAATTTAAGACAAAAAAAATGCAGAAAGAAAAACTTTTGGAATTAAAAAGAAGAAAATTTTAAAGAAATTTTGATATGTTCTTTCCGAAGAATTTTAAGAGGTTTCAAACCAAAAGTCGTTGTGGAGACTAATCCCTGAAGAAAAGGGTTAAATTGTTTGTGCTAGGTATTTGCGATACCTTACGCTTAAATCAACATGACCGATAACCAGAAAAATCATCCACCTCAAAAGTCCGTCTAATCGGCGAAAGGAAGCAGCAGCAGGAAGCAGAAATCGAAAAAAAAAAAAATGTTTCAATTACTTAAGTTTATTTGAATAAAAAGGGAAAAAGGTTCTACAATTATTAAATAGGTTAGGTTCAAGTGGCTGCCGCAGAGGCACACTTAGGCCAGTTTTGAAAGGCCCGTTGTGATACCACCAACACAAGGAAAGTCAGTCCCGGGACCCAGCCATATGGAAAATCCCTGAGTTGTTGGGATTTTCCACATAGCAGAATCCCGGGACTGACACTCCTAAACCGACACCGTTACTCCTCCTCGAACCACTTAGATGACTTTATGAAGCCCATCAAGTCCTTTATGTCCATTTCCGCGATCTGGCTTAGGCTATCCAGGAACGGAACTCCCAAAAAGCGCGTTCTCGCGCCGCTTAAAGCCGGACAGTTGCAGATGAGGTGCTCCACTGTTTCCTCCTCCTCATCATCTTTGCAACTCCTGCAGCATCGTCGGTAGGGCACACCTAGCCTTTCTGCATGCCTACCAATGAGGCAGTGACCGGTTAATACCCCTATCAATATGCAGATTTCCCTCCTAGTTGGGGCATAAATGCGTCTAGACCTTTTAAGATCCCATTTTGGCCAGGTTTGTTTCGATATGCGACACCCTGGGGATAGCAGCCATCTTTCGTTGGCTTGACGGAGTGTGTGCTCCTTCAGCATTAGTTTGCATGTGGCAAACGGCATACCTAAGCGCTCTTTATCCTGAAGAACCTGCTTGGTCGTGCCCTGCCTGGCAAGCTCGTCTGCCTTACAGTTTCTCTCAATGTCCCTATGTCCCGGGACCCATATGAGGTTTACGCGGTTCTGTTGGGCCATCTCCTGAAGAGATCGACGACAGCTGAGCGTCAGTTCAGAGTTGAACGTGTATGAGCCAAGGGATTTGATGGCCGCTTGACTATCGCTGAAAATAGCGATATCTTCTCCGATAACACGTTTGCTTAACCAGGCCGCGGCGTCCAGGATTGCCGAGACTTCCGCCTGGAAGACGCTACAATGATCAGGTAGTCTGAAGGAGAGCTCAAGGTCCAAATCCCTTGAATAAACTCCTCCTCCAACTCTGCCGTCCAACTTCGAGCCGTCGGTGTATATGGAAGTGCCACCATTTGTTTCGGGACACCAATCCGTCCTCTCCCAGTCTTCTCTGCTGGGAATGTTTATTTTGAAACAGCTATCCCCGACTGTAGTAGTCGCACAGCGATCTGTGCTTAGAGGGAGAAAGCTGTAAGATTCCAGAATACTGGAGTGTCCAATAGTACCCGCAGCCCAACTGGAGGTTTCTCTTAGGCGCAGAGCTGATGCCGCCGCTGACCGAAACCCTTCCAGATCAAGTGGCAAAATGCCCAGAATGACCTGGAGGGCTTCGTTGGGCGTTGTCCTTAGCGCACCGCTTATACAGATCATATTGGATCTATGGACTTTCCGCAACAGATTCAGGTATGTTGCCTTGCTCAGTGCAGGCCACCATACGACGACTCCATAAAGCATGATTGGGCGAATGATGGCCGTGTAGATCCAACTGCATACTGTAGGGCTGAGCCCCCATTTTTTGCCAATGGCTCTTTTGCATGTGTAAAGAGCGATACAAGCTTTCTTCTGGCGCTGAAGAACATTCTCCTTTCAATTCAATTTCCTGTCCAGAACTATGCCTAGAAACTTGGCCTTATCCGACAAGCCCAGGCGCGTGCCATCTAGTTCTGGTAGGCTTAGTGGCGGTATTTTGTACCGGTTGGTGAAGAGGACAAGTTCCACCTTCCCTGGGTTGATACTAAGTCCGCAGCGAGAGGACCACGTCGAAACTTCTCGCAGTGCTACTTGCATCAGGTCACACAGAGTTTGTGGGAACTTGCCTCTGAATGCAATAGCTAAATCGTCTGCGTATGCCACTATCTTCCCGCCCCCCCCAGCTTGTGTCACGTAGCAACGAGTTGACTGTGAGGTTCCATAAAAGCGGGGAAAGAACACCACCCTGGGGTGTTCCCCTTGTGACATAACGTGATAACTCAACCGTACCAAGTGAAGAAGCTATTTTCCTTCCCCTTAAAAGTCGGTCAATTAAATCAGTTAGAGGTCTATCTACGCCCAGATTAGTTAGAGCGGAGTTGATAGCCTCCGGGCTTATATTGTTGAAAGCCCCCTCAATGTCTAGGAGGGCCACGAGACAGTAGTCCTTTTCACACAGCGATTTCTCAATGACAGACACTAGGCTGTGCAGAGCGGTTTCTGTTGATTTACCCTTGGTGTATGCATGCTGATAGCTAGAGATAAGGTTGCTATCAATAGTTGTTAAGAGGTAGTCGCTTAGTATCCTCTCAAAGGTTTTTAGTACAAAGGACGAGAGACTGATCGGTCTGTAGTCTTTTGGCTCGTAGTGGGATGCCTTCCCAGCCTTAGGGATAAACACTACCGTGGCGCTTCTCCAGGAGCCCGGAATGTGGTTGAGAGCCAGGCAGGCTGTGAAGAGAAATACCAGCCATTTAGCTGATGTCTCCAACGTGTTTATAAGTTGCGCGGGGATAATCCCGTCCGGCCCGGCAGCCTTATACGGTTCAAAGCTCTTAACTGCCCACCTTACTCTTTCCTCAGTGATGGGTATATTTACTGCCAGGTTTGTTGCAGGTGCTAGTGGTGCATCATGCAGATTCCCCGGAAAGTGAGTATTCAAGAGCAGCTCAAGGGTTTCCTCTTCCGTGCTGGTCCAGGATCCGTCAGGTTTTCGCAGATAGCTGATGGTTGTTTGACTTTTCGAGAGGACTCGTCTAAGTCTCGCTGTGTCGTCGACCTTTTCGACGCCAGTGCAGAAATTTCTCCACGAGGTTCTCTTCGCCTGTCTCAGAGCTTTTTTGTAGGCCCTTAGTTTAGCTTTATATTCGTGCCAATGAGGCTCAGAGCCGAAGCTCTTGGCCTTGTTAAATTGTTTCCGGCATGATATTCGGAGCGAGTCCAAATCGTAGGACCACCAATGTGGCCTGTGTTTACCGCGTGGTTTTGGCACTGGACAAGCCTGTCCTAGAGCATTTGAGAGCGCCGATGTAAATGTAGTAACAAGATCCTCCAGCTCCTCTACTGATGAGGGGGCTTGTGAGGGCAGTACTGGTAGGTCTCTGTCTAATATTTCATTGTGTAACTGCCAATCAGTGTTACGTGGATTGCGCTTCATGATTGGTTGTTCTACAATAAAGTCTAAAACCATTTCTATGTAACGGTGGTCAGAGAAAGAATGTTCTTCCAGAACCCGCCATTTTCTGACCCACTCATAAGCGCCTTCACTACAGATAGTGAGGTCTATGACCTCCCTGCGTGTCTTAGTGATAAAAGTAGGCTCATTACCCACGTTGCAAATCACCAGGTTGGTTGTTAAGAGGTAATCAAACAGAGACTCGCCCCTGGCATTGATGTCGGAGCTCCCCCATTGGACATGGTGAGCATTAGCGTCCGCTCCAATAATAAGATTACCCGTGCAGAAATTTGACACCAGGTCTTTCACCTCCGTTTGTGGTGGGGGTTCTTCGGCGTCGTAGGGCATATAGACCGAAGCCACCGTCAGGCGGGTGCTGTCGACCGTTAGACTGATAGCGGTAATATCCCCATTGGTGTAATTAGGTAGGAGAAAGGAGTTCAACTCAGACTTGACCAGAATACACGTTCTGACTTTGCTCTCCTCGCTGGCTCGAATGAGCTTGAAGCCCTTAGTCCCCAATCCGCAGATTCTCGAGCTATTGACCCAGGGTTCTTGGATGAGGACCACATCCACGTCGCCTTTAGAAAGACGACTACTTAAAGCAGCCGAAGCTACTTTAGATTTGTGCAGATTAATCTGAAGCACCACCAACATGAGAGCGCACAGACTTCCCTGCCGTCCCCATATCGTCGAGGTTTGCCCCATCCCGGAGGTTGCCTATCAACGACGAGTTGTTCCGATTAACTGCCCGATATGGCGTTGCAGGTGTCTTGCTGTCTGTAGCGTTAGATGTTAATCGCTCAGCGTTGGCTGCTACCACCGTGACGTCGAGGGCTTCCTCGTCCTGTAGGCTGTCCTCCATCTCCGAGTTGTTCGCAGCACTATCGCCAAGGGACGTGGCGGATAACATGCTTTCCGCATCGGAATCCTCCGCTTCCTCTTCTGGTAATTCGTTTTCCGGTTCCCCCGGAGCAGCCGAGAAGGCAGCGCGCTGAGCATCACCACGATATACGTGGATAACGATCTGGCCTACGCTGTAATGTACTAGGCCATTGCACCTTTTGAGGGGCTCGATTGACTCTTTATTCATGGTGAACACCACCTGTCTGTCGGGCCCTACCGCATCCCCGACCAGATTGACACTCCAGTCATGCGTTGCCCTTGGACGAGCTGGAATGTCCTTCCAGTCGACGACCTCTATCTTTGCGCCCTTGTAGACTTCACCCAGCTTAGCAGCTGCTGCCTTGTACAGTGCTACGGTTTTTGCATCCTCGCATGCGAGTAATTTAATCTGACCCTGGTGCCAACCCGCATCCGTTACTCGCGCCGAACTACCCGGAAACTCTGGAGCAACATTGAGAAGAATGTTGCCGAGTTCATTTCGCACGTAACGCCACCGGTCCTTAGGGATGGCCAGACGGTCGTTGCCTCGGTCAAGGACGCCTATAAGGATCCTGTCCTTGGTTACCTCAGCAAAGCTTAGTTTGCCCGCTCCAGGGGTCTTCTGATGCCGCTTGGGAGGGGGATTTAACTCCAGGTCCGATCTCTGGCGCTTGAAAGGCTTAACTTTTAACCTCTTTGGCATGTACGAATTTTGGAAATCCGGTATCACAGCTTTCGCTAGCTCTACCGATTTACTGGAATTCGGCGACAGCGATTTCTGCGGTACCCCTTCATACCTCTTCAGGATCTTTGCAGCCAATCTTTTCTCGTGGTATGTGAAGCGGCGGGGAGATGTCTCCTGGGAGTGCGGACCCGTAGTTGCCATCGCGGTCGCTCTCCTTGCCGCAATCTCAGTTGCAGCTTCCTTCTCCTTCGAAACTCCGAGGCCAGGTCGTGAGACCGCTGCCACAGACGTAAAGATACTGGTTTTCATATCAGCGGTTGATGGGAGTTTAGCATCCGCCGTTGTCCGCTTAGTTGCGTTGGCAACCGCACTGGTGCTAGCTCCCATCAAGTCAATCTTAGTCGATAGAGAGTTGGTTGACCGACTCGTAGTTGCCATCGCTGTCGATCCCCCCCTTGATTGTGGAACGGAGGTTGTCCTCCGGCGTTGTTGTTGCTTTCTCGCCTGTTCCTCCATAGCTCTCCTTTGCTGAGGAGTGAAATTTGGCGTTGTTTGTTTTTTAGTTTTATCGTTTTTATTTGGGTTATTTGAGTTCATCTTGTTCGTACGACCCGTCGCCGGACAAGGCCAGCTTAGGGTCAAGGGAAGAGTAGGGGAAAATGTGTCGTCCGTCGCGGCAGAGCCCCGTACCGCGGTAAGGCCATGCTTACTCTCTGAGGCGACCCGGTATCAGAGAGGCTCCGTTCAAATACAGCCACGATTTGCCTCCCGGCTGCAAACGTCCAATGGGCACGGTTTCGCATAACACCCTGGATTGGGAGGGGGAAGATCTTTGTCGTCGCGCCAGAGAGGCTAGGCTGCTCTCGTGATGAAGTGCCGTACGGAGCTATGATCACAAGGGCAGCGTAGCCCTGTGGCTATCGACTTAAGCCCTCGTACCGCGGCAAGGTATCCACCCTTCACGAGGGAATTATTAAATAAAAATATACACATAAATTAGATTTTTTTTGTTTAGAAAAATACCAAAAGAAAACTTTTTTATGAATTTCTGAGAAAAAATTGTTTACTTTAAAGTTAGTCGTTAGAGAAAGGAAAACACAAAAACAAAATTTTTTTTTATTAAATCTTTTGAGTGAGCGAGGGCAAAAGAGTGCGAAAAAAAAAAAAAAAATTAGTAAAAAGGTGGCGATTCCATAGTGAAAAAAAAAGTTAAAATGAAAGAGAAAAATTTTTGAAAAGAAAAGTTTGGAAAAAATAGAAAACGAAAAATTTAAAAATGTTGTAAAACAACCAAAAAGCAGAAAAAAAAAAGGAAAAGAAAGAAATGCGAATTTTGGAAATTCGATATGGATTGGTGTTAAATAATAAAAGTGTTGCGATTTTTTTTCTATAGCTTATATTTTAGCTAGCTGCCATTATCCCCATCAACTGGCCGGAGGAAGGAGGAGAACATGGTAAGTCAATTTTTATAAATTTAAAAATTTTTTTTTATTAAATCTTTTGAGTGAGCGAGGGCAAAAGCGAAAAAAAAATGAGTAAAAAGGTGGCGATTCCATAGTGAAAAAAAAGTTAAAATGAAAGAGAAAAATTTTTGAAAAGAAAAGTTTGGAAAAAATAGAAAACGAAAAATTTAAAAATGTTGTAAAACAACCAAAAAGCAGAGAAAAAAAAGGAAAAGAAAGAAATGCGAATTTTGGAAATTCGATATGGATTGGTGTTAAATAATAAAAGTGTTGTGATTTTTTTTTATAGCTTATATTTTAGCTAGCTGCCATTATCCCCATCAACTGGCCGGAGGAAGGAGGAGAACATGGTAAGTCAATTTTTATAAATTTAAAAATTATTTAACTTTTTGTTTGTACACCAACTCTGGGGGGGAAAAGCGCTCTTCAAGCGAACGAAATGCAAATTATTTACCATTTATTTAATTTTGTTGATTGTTGAAAACCAATCAAGGTAAAAACCCGTAATAGTCATATTTCGCAACAATAACCTTTTTTTTTGCCTAAGGGAACAATTTTGGGGCATGTGGCAACATAGCCAGTAGTTTTGTGGCAAGCTTTTAATGTTACCACAACATGAGCATTTTTGTTTGTACACCAACTCTGGGGGGGAAAAGCGCTCTTCAAGCGAACGAAATGCAAATTATTTACCATTTATTTAATTTTGTTGATTGTTGAAAACCAATCAAGGTAAAAACCCGTAATAGTCATATTTCGCGACAATAACCTTTTTTTTTGCCTAAGGGAACAATTTTGGGGCATGTGGCAACATAGCCAGTAGTTTTGTGGCAAGCTTTTAATGTTACCACAACATGAGCATTTTCGAAAAATTCGATCAATCGAACATTTAATTAAAAGACCTTTCGAAACGTCATTTGAGTAATCTTCGTTGCTCTCGTGTTTACTTTTTGTATTTGCTCATTCTCACCCACTAACACTATTGAAATTTGACTTTTGTTGAGAAGCGAGAGAAACTTAAAATTGGGAGAACCATAATTCTAATGTAGAGAATAGTTGCGGTCTTTTGGTCTCGCTAACTCGCTCACTTGCTCACTTTTTTATTTGCATTAGTATGCGTGTATAACATGAATTCAACTGTGAGATCGCAAGCTTAAGTTAGGATAATGTTAAGTTTAAAGTTATTGAGTAAATGTTAGCATACAGTAACTGAGGAATGTTATGCTAAAAGAGATTGTTGCCTATAAGAAAAGTAATGTTAATAAAAAAAAATGTTAATTTACATGAAGAGCGTTTAGTAATTTTGAGAGAAGTTCGAAAGCGAACTTATGAGAAAATGGAATGTAAAAAAAAAAAAAAATGTTAAATTACAGAGAAAGAATTATTAATTCTGAGAGAAGTTCGAAAGCGAACGTATGAGAAAATTTTAGTTTTAGAGTAACATAAGTATTCTGAACTCATGAGAGTTAATGTTAAATTGTAATACCGAATTTTTACAGGAGAATGTTCGACTAAATAATTTTGAGAAAGCAGTATTTATGATGATTGAATTTTAGTAATGTTAATGCTTATGTATAGATGTAGATTTTCGCTGTAAAGTTAATATGAGTTATACATACACCTACATATATTAAGAGGTTCATATCAGCATACTCAAATGCAGGGATAGGAAATAATTTGAATTTTTGTAATAAATTTAAGATGTTATGAGTTTGAGTAGAAAAATGTTTGCGTAAATTTTTTTTGTATAGTTGCTAGTTGAGGCAGTGGTGAGTATTACTTTGGGCTAAAAGAGCCAACATCCCTTTTCTTTTAGCAGGTTGGGTGGGTTATGACGGAACGGCAACAACATCTTTAGCCTTCCACAACACGGCCGGAAGATCTTTAACCCGGTGAATGGTATGACGACCAATAAGTTCAAGTGGGTAAGTTTTTATTTGCAGGTATATTAATAGTAGCTACAGTTTTGCTTTTTTTCTTGCAACCTTCGTTTACCCCAAAATACATTTTTTTTAAACCTCTGGTTGAAATTTTTTTTGGTGAAGCCGAGAAAAAGTCTGCGTAGGAGCAAGTTCCCCCCCCCCCCCCCCCTCATTCGCTGAAGGCTAGCTGGTACCAACGACCAGAGTATCCGCTCCTTAAACTCTATACGTACTCGGAGAATCAAGTGAACGAATGGTCGGCATTGGTATAGATGGTTGAGATGTTTATAATATTTTCCCGGACGGGCTAACACTCCCATTAGGCCGCCGTTCTCAATGGTTCATTACATAAATGGCGCCCAACGTGGGGCCGACGAATGTTAAAGTTTTAATAATTTTCTTATATATATTTAGTTTTGGATGCATATCTGCTAAATAATTTGCCTGGAAGGTCATTATCTGGACTATTTCGGATATGAACCGGTGAAACTTTAGCAGAGGATCATTACATTTTTCGTTGCTTTTATTCGGAGTTTTAATGGCGTTTGGCATATGTCGAAGTCATACCCGACAAAAGTGATAGTCAGAGATTTTGTAGTTTACTTTTTATAAATTTTGTTTGTACCTTGGGTGAAAACTCGCTTGAGATTTTTTCTACTGGGTTACCTCGGCGGATTACTCGCGTGTTCACCTCATCATTTGTCATATGCAATACGGGTTCATGCGGTTAGAGATTATTAAGTCGTTGACTAAATACTCACCACATAGGTGAGCTTGAATTTGCGGAAGAGTTAATTTATTTTGGTTTTCAATTGTCATACCATTTTCGGCTTGGAGTCAACCGGCCGTGATATTAATGTACTTGCCCTTGTAAGTCCTCATATCTAGCAACTGTGTTGAACAAACATATTGAACTTTTTGATAGAAAATACCCAAACATTTTATAAAATTTTTTTTGTTGAGAACAATTTCATATAACGGTGGTTACATCCGGTTATACTTATTTAGTTTTTGATAAATATAAAAATCTATTTACGTTGCACGGTTTGAAACGCCTGTACTACTTTTGTTTTCGGCCAATCTTAAATCAAAATTTTTTTTTTTTGCAATGGCGGTTAGACATAGTTTGCTTCATGTCCGACATGCAGGAACCGGTGTCAGTGGCAGACTTGTCAAACGTGCCTAGTATACCGGAAGCGACTCCGTCACCATCGAATAATTCATTTCGAGCGAGAGGGGGTGCCGTCTCTAGGAATAGGCCCATCACGCGTTCGATTACTCAAATACCCCGAAACACTGGGGCAAATATGAACAGACCACCTCCCATCAGATCGCCAAGACCAATTCCCAGACCTACCGCTACTGCCCAACCTCCAGGTATCGCCATAGACAACTCTATAGTGCGAAACCTGATCCAAGAATCCCTGAACGGCTTCCGCGAGCAAATGACAGCTCAAATCGGTAGCGAGTTAAGCACCCTCCTAGAACATTTAAACGTAGGAAGGAATGCCGAGCGCCCTTCGAACCAAAATATCCCAATATGGCCGCAGGAAATGCCGTTGAATGATCCAGAGGAGAATTCCAACCGACCGCACCGTGACAGAGGATCCCTACCCCGGACAAGCGAGTTACAGGCTAACAAAATTTCCAACATTATTTCTAATTGGCACATACGCTTCACAGGCAAACCAAATGGTATGTCTGTGGAAGATTTTATATATCGTGTCAACGCACTAATACGTCAGTCCTTGAACGGTGACTTCAACGTTTTATGCCGATACGTACATATGCTGTTTAGCGAAAATGCTGAAACATGGTTTTGGCGACATCACCGCCAAACCGAACGACTAGATTGGGGGGAGTTATGTGAAGGTTTGAGGCAGAAATATAAAGATCAGCTGAGTGACTACGATAGAAAAGAGAATATACGTCGTCGAAAGCAGCGACCCAACGAGCCATTTGATCAGTTTTTGGACGAGATCCTTGCTATGAATGACCGTCTGCGTTTTCCCATGGCAGATCAGGAGCTCATTGAAACCATGGTTAGGAATTTGAAACCTGATCTTAGGTATGAATTATTACATTTAGATATTGCCAATTTATCAATTCTCCGAAGGGAATGCCACCGTCATGAAAATTTTATGGCCAGCGTAGTGACCAGCCATCCAACTCGAAGTTTCCCAGCCAGACGAAATATAGCCGAAGTAGCGGAAGGAACTTATGACCAGGTCCTTACGGATAACGCATCCATCGCCGAAATGTCAACGGAAAACCTCAAGTGTTGGAATTGTGACGATAGGTGCCATAGGTACCAAGACTGCACAAACCCAGTGCGTCGAGTATTTTGCTACGGCTGTGGAAGATTAGACACCTACAAGCCAAGTTGCCAACATTGTAATAGGAGGGAGGAAAACGGGGGTCAGGATGTCCGTCGTCGAGGATATCCGAACCACCAGCCTCGGATGTAGAAAATCGTATACTTATAACTAATCCTATAACCCCTGTCACAAATCCCACAGTTTTGCCTAAATTGAGTCCTCTAAAACCTTATCACGTTCGGTTAGCGGAATACAAACAGCGCCGCGCCGAAATCTTCTCCACCCTTCCGAAGGTTGTTTCTCGTTCAACGCGGCGAATGAAAAACTTTTGGAACCAGAAGAAGAGTTTACGTAAAATTGTGATTTCATCGATTGCGTACAAACCATGCGATAACAGGCCATTTATACAGATAGGGATTGATGATGAGCAAGTACTAGCTTTATTAGACAGCGGTGCAAACAAAAGCGTGATAGGAGGCCAGCTGGCGAAAGCGGTATTAGCCAAGAAGTCGTCTGCGTTAGAGTATAATGGATACGTGAAAACAGCGGATGGCCAACGACAACAAATAAGTGGAATAGTTTTTATACCAGTTAGCTTCAACGGAAAACGGAAAACAATAGAATTTTTGATAGTACCCTCGATTGCTCAGTCAGCCATATGCGGTATGGACTTCTGGAAGGAGTTTGGCATCAGGGTGAAGCTCGATTCTCAATGTTTACATGTAAATGCGATTGAGGATGATTCTGAAGAAGTTGTGTCGTTGAGTATTCACCAACAGAGACAATTAGAAGTAATAATAGATTCGTTTCCAAGTTTTGAGAGAGATGGGCTAGGTCTAACAGAGGTAGTTGAACCTGTTATCGATACAGGAGATGCAAAACCAATCAAACAAAGGCATTATCATATTTCCCCGGCGGTCGAAAAGTTGTTATGCGATGAGATAGATAGAATGTTGGAACTAGGAGTTATAGAAGAAGCTCCTAGCTCAACGTGGTCATCGCCAGTAGTTTTAATTGTGAAACCGGGAAAGGTCCGTTTCTGTATAGATTCGCGAAAATTAAACGAGGTGACGTTAAAGGATGCATATCCCATCCCAATCATTGAGGGATTGCTAAGTAGGCTTCCTCCCGTTCATTGCATTTCCAAGATCGACTTGAAAGATGCATTCTGGCAAATCGGTCTTGAAAAGCAGTCACGAGAAAAGACTGCCTTTACCGTCCCTAACAGGCCACTGTATCAATTCAAAAGGATGCCTTTTGGATTGTACAACGCGCCACAAACTATGTGCCGACTGATGGACAAAGTGATACCATACAATTTAAAAACGCATGTCTTTGTATATTTGGATGACCTTTTAGTAGTATCATCAACATTTAATGAGCACTTGGTTCACTTGTCCGAAGTCTCCACATTATTGCGAAAGGCTGGCTTGACAATCAACATCAAAAAGAGCAAATTTTGTCTAAGCCAAGTCAACTACTTGGGTTTTATAGTGGGAAACGGAACTCTCCAGGTGGATCAAGAAAAGATTGCTGCGATTGAGACATACCCTGTTCCAAAGACTGTACGACAACTTCGCAAATTTCTCGGCATGACCGGATGGTATCGACGGTTCATTGACGACTACTCTACAACTACCTTCTATCTAACTGAGCTACTGTCCAAGAAAAAACATTTAGAGTGGAATCCAAATGCACAAAAAGCATTTGATGATCTCAAAATGAAACTTACTTCTGCCCCAGTATTAATACACCCAAATTACCACAAACCGTTCATACTACAATGCGATGCAAGTCAAGTAGGGGTTGGCACGTGTCTGTTGCAAGAAGACGATAATGGTCAAGAGCGGCCTATAGCTTATATGTCAAAGAAGTTGAATAAGGCCCAGCGGAATTATTCAGTGACCGAGCTAGAGTGTTTAGCGGTGGTATTAGCAATAAAGAAATTTCGTATGTATATCGAAGGGATGCAATTTAAGGTGGTGACCGACCACGCTAGTTTGCGGTGGCTCATGCAACAAAAAGATCTGAGCGGAAGGCTTGCACGCTGGGCAATCAAACTTCAAGGATTCAATTTCACGATTCATAATTCATAATTCATAATTCATTTATTTCCTTTTCAGAGTAGTACAGAGAGAGACTTTAGTCTTTTAATAGTACTTCAATAGTTATATAATTAACAAACATAACTTAGTAAAGTTAATTAATTAAAAGCTAAGGTACTTCAAATTTTCATAGGTTTTACAGTAATTACTAATTAGTTTATCAATAAACCGAATATACTTATAATATGATAACATTTTGAGCTTAAAGTATAATAGAGAAGATTTAGAGAGAGAAAGATAGAATTGAAATGCCAAGATGTTGTACCCCTAAGATGAAGCAAAAAAATTGTAGATTCTTGTCTTATAGTTGCTTCTGCTCAGCCCAGCCTTAACAGACTCAGGGATTGAGTTCCAAGCTCTTACCGCGTTGAAAAAAAACAATCTAGAGGATGTCAAATACTTATACTTTGGTACTATGAGACAATGGAGTCTTCGTGACCTTACTGCTATCAGCTTCTCATATAAATAGACAGGCACCTTCCACACGCTAACTCTGTATAGGAATATGCAGTTTCTTGCAAGCAGATAGTTCTCAAGAGTGCACCCCAGAATTTGAGTTCGCCAGGCAGAAACATGGTCATACCTGCCGACATCAAACACATAGCGAGTAGCATTATTGAAAGCGAAATTTAGTTTGTGGGAAGACACATAATCAAGTTTGCTGTATACTACCTCCGAGTAGGTAATAAGCGGCATAACTAATTGTACAACTAGTTTTCCCCTAGTTTCCACAGGGGTAAATTGAGCAGATACTCTCAGTCTACGGAGTATAGCATACACTTGGCCAACAATCCTGTTTATGTGATCTGCGCATGTAAGTCGGGAGTTGATAATAAAACCTAAATTTTTTACCTTATTTGTGAAACCAAGTGAACTAGAGCCAATCCACAACTTTGGAATGTCATCAACAGATACCACGCTATTATATATTGGCAAGACATAAGACTTCGATGCATTTAGACATAAATAGTTCTCAGAAGCCCAAACAGATATAGCTGCTAAGTCGCTATTTATCTTAAAACATAAGTCCTCAAGTCGACCAATACGATTAGATAAATATACTTGTATGTCATCAGCGTATGCATGAACATTCACATACTGACACACGGAAAAAACATCATTTATAAACAGACTAAAAAGAAGTGGACCAAGGACAGATCCCTGAGGGACCCCAGCATAAGAAAGGCAGCGAAAACGTTATCGCAGATGCGTTGTCGCGAATATATGAAGACACGCCAGAAACGGAAGTGAATGAACTAGAACTAAGCGTTTTACCCGAAATTGATTTAAGCTCCGATGCTTTCAACTCGCCTGAATACGAAGATCTAAAACTTCGGTTTCAGAACTCGAACTTGCCCGACTTTCAGGTCATCGACGGATACATCTATCATCGCACTGACTTTGCGACTGGCAACTCTGATACCGATGACGATGCCTGGAAGTTATATGTGCCAACCGAACTACGCCATAAATTAATATCAGCGGCTCATGACCCACCAGCTGCCGCGCATGGAGGAATAGGCAAAACGGTAGAACGAATTCGGCGGAAGTTCTATTGGCCTGGAATGGTGACTCAAATTCGAGACTATATACAAAACTGCGAAAACTGTCAAACTTCGAAAGCTCAAACTAAACCACTACGTCCACCAATGGGTCAACAAATTGTGTCTGATAGACCGTTCCAAATCCTATATATGGACTTGATAGGACCTTTTCCGCGGTCAAAGAGAGGAAACATTGGTCTGTTAATTATTCTCGATTACCTAACCAAGTTTGTATTCCTAAAACCGCTGAAAAAGTTTACATCAAAATTGATAACTGACTATTTAAAAGAAAATGTTTTTGATTGTTTCGGAACTCCAGAAAGCGTAATGACAGATAATGGTAGCCAATTCAAAAGTAAGGAGTTTGAGGGATTCTTGGTGAAACATGGCGTTTCACATATAAGTACCGCTGTTTACTCGCCCCAATCCAATGCGTCAGAAAGAGTGAATCGCTCAATTAATGAAGCTCTAAGGAGTTACATACGAAAGGATTAAAGGGAATGGGATGAGTTTACTAGTAGTATCAACTGTGCTCTTCGTAATAGTTTACACCAATCACTAGGCTATACTCCATACTTTGCTGTGTTTGGACAACACATGATTACCCACGGGTCAGACTATAGACTTCTCCGGAATTTACGTCTTTTAAATGACAGCACCGCAAAAATAGATCGTACCGATAACTTTCAGCTCATACGAGATACCATAAAGAAAAATCTAGAAAAGGCACACATCCGGAATGCAAATTCATATAACCACGAAGTCGTAGTAGAAACTTCCAAGTAGGCCAAATCGTTACTCGACGAAATTTTGTGCAGAGCAACCTAGCTAACAATTTTAATGCGAAGCTGGCACCAACGGGGGTGAAAGGAAGAGTTAAGGCCATCAAAGGATCATATTCAATTCATATTCAAAATACGTGTTTATTTCTGGCTCATAAATCGCTGTGTTCAGGTCGTTTGCCGATGCTTATCATGATATGCAAGATCAAACAACCTGTTTTGTGAGGTTGGAGATGTATGCGCCAGCCAAAGAGTTATTCACATCCGGTCGCCATAGGCAGTGGGCTTTGATTGTGTTAGTGTTCTAAAAATTATTCACATGGATTTTATTATGTAGAGAGCGTACGCTAACAGCGGATGAGCAATTTCGGATATGTTACATGATTTCGAAGACACTGGCTTCGAGCGAATAGTGGGAACAGTGGGTAACAGAAAGATAACAGCGTGACTGGCACTGTGGCAGAAGAATGTGGCAAACTTGTCCCGAAGAAGGGAGATGGATGGTTTGGTTAAGGCAACGGCATGAAGCATTGGATAGGATATGTTTGATCATGTTAAGATAGGACATAAAATTATAACAACAATCCTATACAAAAATAGTTCGTAAATAATTTTTTTTTAAACTAGCGGGATCGCGTTAGAAACCTAGCTTAGGACAGAGACTTTTGAGGAAGGCTAGGACAGTTTATGTCGAATATCCAACTCAGCCAGACGCGAGCGCAGAGAAATTAACTAAAATATAAAAATTTAATGAACAGTTTAAATTAAAGTAGTAGTTAATTGGACTAAACGGAAAAAGTTTTGAAAATTATATGAATTTGAGTGCGTCAAAAAGAAAAATTAGTAATCTTTTTAAACAATTTGAGAAAAATATTTAAATAAAAGTTTAGTGAAGAAAAATTTAAACTGGGAAAAAAGAAAGCGAAAAGCAATAAGTTGAAAAAAAGCTTAAGCTTTGAACAAAAGAAAGATTTAAAGAAAAAAAAGTTATGAGAATTAAAAACCAGTTTTGAATAAACGGAAACTTTGGCAAAAAATTAAGATTTGAAAAACAAACAAATGTGTTGGAAAAAAAAATAGTTTATGTTCTGACTGAGCTGAAGCTTTAACTGAAATTAAGCGTTTAACAAAAGTAGTTTTGGGGAAAAAAATTAAATAAAAGTTGAGTGAAGAAAAAAAAACATATAAAAAAATTATACATAAGTTTTGAAAGAAAAAGTTTGGAATGAAAATAAGTTCTGAATAATGAATCGAACAAAAATAAGATTTGAAAAAAAAAGATGTTTTGGAAAAACAAATTAAATTTGGAAAAAAAGAAAGATTTAAATTCCAAATAAAACTAAGTTTGGAATAAAAAGTTGAACGAACAAGAAGAAAAGATGAAAAAAAAAATTTAAGACAAAAAAAATGCAGAAAGAAAAACTTTTGGAATTAAAAAGAAGAAAATTTTAAAGAAACTTTTGATATGTTCTTTCCGAAGAATTTTAAGAGGTTTCAAACCAAAAGTCGTTGTGGAGACTAATCCCTGAAAAAAAGGGTTAAATTTTTTGTGCGAGGTATTTGCGATACCTTACGCTTAAATCAACATGACCGATAACCAGAAAAATCATCCACCTCAAAAGTCCGTCTAATCGGCGAAAGGAAGCAGCAGCAGGAAGCAGAAATCGTGCAGGGTTCATAAAATTAAATTACAAAAAAAAAAAAAAAATGTTTCAATTACTTAAGTTTATTTGAATAAAAAGGGAAAAAGGTTCTACAATTATTAAATAAAAATATACACATAAATTAGATTTTTTTTTGTTTAGAAAAATACCAAAAGAAAACTTTTTTATGAATTTCTGAGAAAAAATTGTTTACTTTAAAGTTAGTCGTTAGAGAAAGGAAAACACAAAAACAAAATTTTTTTTATTAAATCTTTTGAGTGAGCGAGGGCAAAAGAGTGCGAAAAAAAATGAGTAAAAAGGTGGCGATTCCATAGTGAAAAAAAAAGTTAAAATGAAAGAGAAAAATTTTTGAAAAGAAAAGTTTGGAAAAAATAGAAAACGAAAAATTTAAAAATGTTGTAAAACCACCAAAAAGCAGAGCAAAAAAAAAGGAAAAGAAAGAAATGCGAATTTTCGAAATTCGATATGGATTGGTGTTAAATAATAAAAGTGTTGTGATTTTTTTTTCTATAGCTTATATTTTAGCTAGCTACCATTATCCCCATCAACTGGCCAGAGGAAGGAGGAGAACATGGTAAGTCAATTTTTATAAATTTAAAAATTATTTCACTTTTTGTTTGTACACCAACTCTGGGGGGGAAAAGCGCTCTTCAAGCGAACGAAATGCAAATTATTTACCGTTTATTTAATTTTGTTGATTGTTGAAAACCAATCAAGGTAAAAACCCGTAATAGTCATATTTCGCGACAATAACCTTTTTTTTTTGCCTAAGGGAACAATTTTGGGGCATGTGGCAACATAGCCAGTAGTTTTGTGGCAAGCTTTTAATGTTACCACAACATGAGCATTTTCGAAAAATTCGATCAATCGAACATTTAATTAAAAGACCTTTCGAAACGTCATTTGAGTAATATTCGTTGCTCTCGTGTTTACTTTTTGTATTTGCTCATTCTCACCCACTAACACTATTGAAATTTGACTTTTGTTGAGAAGCGAGAGAAACTTAAAATTGGGAGAACCATAATTCTAATGTAGAGAATAGTTGCAGTCTTTTGGTCTCGCTAACTCGCTCACTTGCTCACTTTTTTATTTGCATTAGTATGCGTGTATAACATGAATTCAACTGTGAGATCGCAAGCTTAAGTTAGGATAATGTTAAGTTTAAAGTTATTGAGTAAATGTTAGCATACAGTAACTGAGGAATGTTATGCTAAAAGAGATTGTTGCCTATAAGAAAAGTAATGTTAATAAAAAAAAAAAAAAAAAAAAATGTTAATTTACATGAAGAGCGTTTAGTAATTTTGAGAGAAGTTCGAAAGCGAACTTATGAGAAAATGGAATGTAAAAAAAAAAAAAAATTTTAAATTACAGAGAAAGCATTTATTAATTCTGAGAGAAGTTCGAAAGCGAACGTATGAGAAAATTATAGTTTTAGAGTAACATAAATATTCTGAACTCATGAGAGTTAATGTTAAATTGTAATACCGAATTTTTACAGGAGAATGTTCGACTAAATAATTTTGAGAAAACAGTATTTATGATGATTAAATTTTAGTAATGTTAATGCTTATGTATAGATGTAGATTTTCGCTGTAAAGTTAATATGAGTTATATATACACCTACATATATTAAGAGGTTCATGTCAGCATACCCAAATGCAGGGATAGGAAATAATTTTAATTTTTGTAATAAATTTAAGATGTTATGAGTTTGAGTAGAAAAATGTTTGCGTAAATTTTTTTTGTATAGTTGCTAGTTGAGGCAGTGGTGAGTATCACTTTGGGCTAAAAGAGCCAACATCCCTTTTCTTTTAGCAGGTTGGGTGGGTTATGACGGAACGGCAACAACATCTTTAGCCTTCCACAACACGGCCGGAAGATCTTTAACCCGGTGAATGGTATGACGATCAATCAGTTCAAGTGGGTAAGTTTTTATTTGCAGGTCTATTAATAGTAGCTACAGTTTTGCTTTTTTTCTTGCAACCTTCGTTTGCCCCAAAATACATTTTTTTTTAGCCTCTGGTTGAAATTTTTTTTTGGTGAAGCCGAGAAAGTCTGCGTAGGAGCAAGTTCCCCCCCTCATTCGCTGAAGGCTAGCTGGTACCAGCGACCAGAGTATCCGCTCCTTAAACTCTATACGTACTCGGAGAATCAAGTGAACGAATGGTCGGCATTGGTATAGATGGTTGAGATGTTTATAATATTTTCCCGGACGGGCTAACACTCCCATTAGGCCGCCGTTCTCAATGGTTCATTACAAATTTAACTGCAACGGCTTGACCGGCAAGATAGCGGAGATAACCACATTTATGCAGCTACATAAAATCAAAATTGCTGCAATCCAGGAGACAAAACTTAGCCCCCACTCGAATCTCCGAGCGAGTGGAGGCTACCACGTACTCCGGCATGACCGTACGGACGGCGGAGGTGGTCTCGCGTTCCTTGTTCAACGGTTTTAATTTTTTTGCTGTAATTTGTAAAAACGTACGGTTTGTTGACCATAACTTTTCACTAAACCAAAAATTAAAAAAGCGCTTCCGGATTCGTGATCCTTAGGCCAAAACCCGTCTTTTGAGCTATCTCATATAATTATAGCTATGTAATTTATTAGCAGTTGACCCCTAAAGGAAACAAATATCGTTGGTTTTTTTTCTTGTGCACCTGCATATTATGGGGTTTGCCAAAGTCTGGTTGTTGTTGTGTCACCATAATATTACAAATGTATATACCTTTATGCATTTGCATGTTATGCTGGTTGCTAAAATAAATGCAGAATAGTATACATGTCACAATACCTTACATATGAGGAGCTCCAACTAAACAGCAACAATTGTAGACTAAATCACTGTGTACTTAATGCGTTTCGGTTAGGAGCTCCTCAAAAGCATATATGTACGCTGGTAAGGCACACTGTTCCGAACTCACTTTTTCATATACATTTGCATCGCATATACAATTGAGGAGCTCCTAACCAAAACGCATTAAGTACACAGTGATTTAGTCTACAATTGTTGCTGCTTGGTTGGAGCTCCTCATATGTAAGGTATTGTGACATGTATACTATTCTGCATTTATTTTAGCAACCAGCATAACATGCAAATGCATAAAGGTATATACATTTGTAATATTATGGTGACACAACAACAACCAGACTTTGGCAATCCCCATAAAATGCACAAGAAAAAAAAACCAACTTCTTGCTTTTTGGTTTGGAACTCCTCTATATATATTGTGACAGGTACACTACTCTGAACTCACTTTGACAAACGCCATACCATGTAAAGAGCACCATAGTATGCAAATGCAAAAGCGCATATTTAATGATTTTAGTCAGGCACCTTTTACAATGTATATTCAGAAAGTTACAATTTATATTCAGAAAATTGCAATTCATATTCAGAACTTCCACTTGATTTCAGAAAATTACCATTCATATTCAGAAAGCCAACTTCATATTAAAAAATTTCATATTAAAAAATTTCAAATGAATATGAATTGTAAATTTCTGAATATCAAATGAAAGTTCTGAACATGAATTGTAATTGTGTGAACATGAAATGAAATTCTGAATATAAATTGTAACTTTCTGAATATAAAATGAAAAATGTGTATAATACATTTGTATATTATGGTGGCACTAAAACCAAGTCTAGGTATATCAGACTTGTTAAATGATGATTAAAAATTTTAATGACTGAATTATATTGTGTCGTCCTCAGAAAATTGTTAAAGATCAATTAATTGTAAATGTATTATTAACTTAAAAATTTCAGATTATTATGCTAATAACACTACTCGACAAGAAAATCTCCAAGAATGAAAGTACATTTTCTTAATGTAAAATACCCTCGTGAAGGGTGGATACCTTGCCGCGGTACGAGGGCTTAAGTCGATAGCCACAGGGCTACGCTGCCCTTGTGATCATAGCTCCGTACGGCACTTCATCACGAGAGCAGCCTAGCCTCTCTGGCGCGACGACAAAGATCTTCCCCCTCCCAATCCAGGGTGTTATGCGAAACCGTGCCCATTGGACGTTTGCAGCCGGGAGGCAAATCGTGGCTGTATTTGAACGGAGCCTCTCTGACACCGGGTCGCCTCAGAGAGTAAGCATGGCCTTACCGCGGTACGGGGCTCTGCCGCGGCGGACGACACATTTTCCCCTACTCTTCCCTTGACCCTAAGCTGGCCTTGTCCGGCGATGGGTCGTACGAACAAGATGAACTCGAATAACCTGAATAAAAACGAAAAATCTAAAAAACAAACAACGCCAAATTTCACTCCTCAGCAAAGGAGAGCTATGGAGGAGCAGGCGAGGAAGCAACAACAACGCCGGAGGACAACCTCCGTTCCACAATCAAGGGGGGGATCGACAGCGATGGCAACTACGAGTCGGTCAACCAACCCTCTATCGAATAAGATTGACTTGATGGGAGCTAGCACCAGTGCGGTTGCCAACGCAGCTAAGCGGGCAACGGCGGATGCTAAACTCCCATCAACCGCTGATATGAAAACCAGTATCTTTACGTCTGTGGCAGCGGTCTCACGACCTGGCCTCGGAGTTTCGAAGGAGAAGGAAGCTGCAACTGAGATGTCGGCAAGGAGAGCGACCGCGATGGCAACTACGGGTCCGCACTCCAGGGAGACATCTCCCCGCCGCTTCACATACCACGAGAAAAGATTGGCTGCAAAGATCCTGAAGAGGTATGAAGGGGTACCGCAGGAATCACTGTCGCCGAATTCCAGTAAATCTGTAGAGCTAGCGAAAGCTGTGATACCGGATTTCCAAAATTCGTACATGCCAAAGAGGTTAAAAGTTAACCCTTTCAAGCGCCAGAGATCGGATCTGGAGTTTATTCCCCCTCCCAAGCGGCATCAGAATACCTCTGGAGCGGGCAAACTAAGCTTTGCTGAGGTAACCAAGGACAGGATCCTTATAGGCGTCCTTGACCGAGGCAATGACCGTCTGGCCATCCCCAAGGACCGGTGGCGTTACGTGCGAAATGAACTCGGCAACATTCTTCTCAACGTTGCTCCGGAGTTTCCGGGTAGTTCGGCACGAGTAACGGATGCGGGTTGGCACCAGGGTCAAATTAAATTACTCGCATGCGAGGATGCAAAAACCGTAGCACTGTACAAGGCAGCAGCTGCTAAACTGGGTGAAGTCTACCAGGGCGCAAAGATAGAGGTCGTCGACTGGAAGGACATTCCAGCTCGTCCAAGGGCAAGGGCGTGGATTCCGGCCATCCCTGACGAACCCGAGAGAATACTCGGGATGCTACGGCTAATGAATCCGTCCCTCCCAACGCATGACTGGAGTGTCAATCTGGTCGGGGATGCGGTAGGGCCCGACCGACAGGTGGTGTTCACCATGAATAAAGAGTCAATCGAGCCCCTCAAAAGGTGCAATGGCCTAGTACACTACAGCGTAGGCCAGATCGTTATCCACGTATATCGTGGTGATGCTCAGCGCGCTGCCTTCTCGGCTACTCCGGGGGAACCGGAAAACTTATTACCAGAAGAGGAAGCGGAGGATTCCGATGCGGAAAGCATGTTATCCGCCACGTCTCTTGGCGATAGTGCTGTGAACAACTCGGAGATGGAGGACAGCCTACAGGACGAGGAAGTCCTCGACGTCACGGTGGTAGCAGCCAACGCTGAGCGACTAACATCTAACGCTACAGGCAGCAGGACTCCTGCAACGCCACATCGGGCAGTTAATCGGAACAACTCGTCGTTGATAGGCAACCTCCGGGATGGAGCAAACCTCGACGATATGGGGACGGCAGGGAAGTCTGTGCGCTCTCATGTTGGTGGTGCTTCAGATTAATTTGCACAAATCTAAAGTGGCTTCGGCTGCTTTAAGTAGTCGTCTTTCTAAAGGCGACGTGGATGTGGTCCTCATCCAAGAACCCTGGGTCAATAGCTCGAGAATCTGCGGATTGGGGACTAAGGGCTTCAAGCTCATTCGAGCCAGCGAGGAGAGCATAGTCAGAACGTGTATTTTGGTCAAGTCTGAGTTGAACTCCTTTCTCCTACCTAACTACACCAATGGTGATATTACCGCTATCAGTCTAACGGTCGACAGCACCCGCCTGATGGTGGCGTCGGTCTATATGCCCTACGACGCCGAAGAACCCCCACCACAAACGGAGGTGAAAGACCTGGTGTCAAATTTCTGCACGGGTAATCTTATTATTGGAGCGGACGCTAATGCTCACCATGTCCAATGGGGGAGCTCCGACATCAATGCCAGGGGCGAGTCTCTGTTTGATTACCTCTTAACAACCAACCTGGTGATTTGCAACGTGGGTAATGAGCCTACTTTTTTCACTAAGACCCGCAGGGAGGTCATAGACCTCACTATCTGTAGTGAAGGCGCTTATGAGTGGGTCAGAAAATGGCGGGTTCTGGAAGAACATTCTTTCTCCGACCACCGTTACATAGAAATGGTTTTAGACTTTATTGTAGAACAACGAATCATGAAGCGCAATCCACGTAACACTGATTGGCAGTTACACAATGAAATATTAGACAGAGACCTACCAGTACTGCCCTCACAAGCCCCCTCATCAGTAGAGGAGCTGGAGGATCTTGTTACTACATTTACATCGGCGCTCTCAAATGCTCTAGGACAGGCTTGTCCAGTGCAAAAACCACGCGGTAAACACAGGCCACATTGGTGGTCCTACGATTTGGACTCGCTCCGAATATCATGCCGGAAACAATTTAACAAGGCCAAGAGCTTCGGCTCTGAGCCTCATTGGCATGAATATAAAGCTAAACTAAGGGCCTACAAAAAAGCTCTGAGACAGGCGAAGAGAACCTCGTGGAGAAATTTCTGCACTGGCGTCGAAAAGGTCGACGACACAGCGAGACTTAGACGAGTCCTATCGAAAAGTCAAACAACCATCAGCTATTTGCGAAAGCCTGACGGATCCTGGACCAGCACGGAAGAGGAAACCCTTGAGCTGCTCTTGAATACACATTTTCCGGGGAATCTGCATGATGCACCACTAGCACCTGCAACAAACCTGGCAGTAAATATACCCATCACTGAGGAAAGAGTAAGGTGGGCAGTTAAGAGCTTTGAACCGTATAAGGCTGCCGGGCCGGACGGGATTATCCCCGCGCAACTCATAAACACGTTGGAGACATCAGCTAAATGGCTGGTATTTCTCTTCACAGCCTGCCTGGCTCTCAACCACATTCCGGGCTCCTGGAGAAGCGCCACGGTAGTGTTTATCCCTAAGGCTGGGAAGGCATCCCACTACGAGCCAAAAGATTACAGACCGATCAGTCTCTCGTCCTTTGTACTCAAAACCTTTGAGAGGATACTAAGCGACTACCTTTCAACGACTATTGATAGCAACCTTATCTCTAGCTATCAGCATGCATACACCAAGAGTAAATCAACAGAAACTGCTCTGCACAGCCTAGTATCTGTCATTGAGAAATCGCTGTGTGAAAAGGACTACTGTCTCGTGGCCTTCTTAGACATTGAGGGGGCTTTCAACAATATAAGCCCGGAGGCGATCAACTCCGCTCTAACTAATCTGGGCGTAGATAGACCTCTAACTGGTTTAATTGACCAACTTCTAAGAGGAAGGAAAATAGCTTCTTCACTTGGTACGGTCTCGCTGCGGACTTAGTATCAACCCGGGGAAAGTGGAACTTGTCCTCTTCACCAACCGGTACAAAATACCGCCACTAAGCCTACCAGAACTAGATGGCACGCGCCTGGGCTTGTCGGATAAGGCCAAGTTTCTAGGCATAGTTCTGGACAGGAAACTGAATTGGAAGGAGAATGTTCTTCAGCGCCAGAAGAAAGCTTGCATCGCTCTTTACACATGCAAAAGAGCCATTGGCAAAAAATGGGGGCTCAGCCCTAGAGTATGCAGTTGGATTTACACGGCCATCATTCGCCCAATCATGCTGTATGGAGTCGTCGTATGGTGGCCGGCACTGAGCAAGACAACATACCTGAATCTGTTGCGGAAAGTCCATAGATCCAATATGATCTGTATAAGCGGTGCGCTAAGGACAACGCCCAACGAAGCCCTCCAGGCCATTCTGGGCATTTTGCCACTTGATCTGGAAGGGTTTCGGTCAGCGGCGGCATCAGCTCTGCGCCTAAGAGAAACCTCCAGTTGGGGTGCGGGTACTATTGGACACTCCAGTATTCTGGAATCTTACAGCTTTCTCCCTCTAAGCACAGATCGTTGTGCGACCACTACAGCCGGGGATAGCTGCTTCAAAATAAACATTCCCAGCAGAGAAGACTGGGAGAGGACGGATTGGTGTCCCGAAACAAATGGTGGCACTTCCATATACACCGACGGCTCGAAGTTGGACGGCAGAGTTGGAGGAGGGGTTTATTCAAGGGATTTGGACCTTGAACTCTCCTTCAGACTACCTGATCATTGTAGCGTCTTCCAGGCGGAAGTCTCGGCAATCCGGGACGCCGCGGCCTGGTTAAGCAAACGTGTTATCGGAGGAGATATCACTATTTTCAGCGATAGCCAGGCGGCAATCAAATCCCTTGGCTCATACACGTTCAACTCTGAACTGACGCTCAGCTGTCGTCGATCTCTTCAGGAGATGGCCCAACAGAACCGCGTAAACCTCATATGGGTCCCGGGACATAGGGACATTGAGGGAAACTGTAAGGCAGACGAGCTTGCCAGGCAGGGCACGACCAAGCAGGTTCTTCGGGATAAAGAGCGCTTAGGTATGCCGTTTGCCACATGCAAACTAATGCTGAAGGAGCACACACTCCGTCAAGCCAACGAAAGATGGCTGCAATCCCCAGGGTGTCGGATATCGAAACAAACCTGGCCAAAATGGGATCTTAAAAGGTCTAGACGCATTTATGCCCTAACTAGGAGGGAAATCTGCATATTGATAGGGGTATTAACCGGTCACTGCCTCATTGGTAGGCATGCAGAAAGGCTAAGTGTGCCCTACCGACGATGCTGCAGGAGTTGCAAAGATGATGAGGAGGAGGAAACGGTGGAGCACCTCATCTGCAACTGTTCCGTTCCTAGATAGTCTAAGCCAGATCGCGGAACTGGACATAAAGGACTTGATGGGCTTCATAAAGTCATCTAAGTGGTTCGAGGAGGAGTAACGGTGTCGGTTTAGGAGTGTCAGTCCCGGGATTCTGCTATGTGGAAAATCCCAACAACTCAGGGATTTTCCATATGGCTGGGTCCCGGGGCTGACTTTCCTTGCGTTGGTGGTATCACAACGGGCCTTCAAAACTGGCCTAAGTGTGCCTCTGCGGCAGCCACTTGAACCTACCTACCTAATGTAAAATATTCTCCTGATTCCGAATATCACATCCATTTCTGTGGCAGATCTAGTTCCCCAGATATCGCTGCAAATATGAAAATTCGCAATTTTGCAAATCAATACTTCATATAGGTACTTTTTTCGGTTTAAACTGTTGAATTATACATTATACTAATTCCCTCAAACATTTATTGCCCTCATCTCTATAGGTATCTTCAGTAATTTGGCCGCTATTGCAAAAAACGTTGAACAATTTTTGAAAAAAAAAAAACAACCAAATTTTTACAAAAATTCAGATTTAACCACTTTAAAATCAGGAAAAGTGCACGGACGAAAAAAATTTAGCCATCCTATGTTGTAGGAAATTCAATACCAGTACAAAATTGTGATATGCTCTCGACTTCATAAGCTGTTTTTACCCAAGAAATTTTCCGAAATTTCCATATCCTCGATATTTGATACATATGTAGAATTTTATGCTGATTCCAAAAATCTAGTCATTTGGTTTAAAAGTAGAATAGTTTTAGAGATATTTTGAAATTTCTGTTTTTGAGATAAGTTAAAATTATGTTTATTAAGTGTTTAAAAGTTGATAGTTTTCAACTTTTTGTTACACTTTATGCTTCCCAAAAAAGAAACCAACCAAAATCGCCTATGATAGCTTATTCCCGAAGTCCTTGGTATAGCAGTTGGTCGAAAAAGAATTGAAAATGTGGATGAAGAAATAATTTTTTTTGTTTTTTTTTTTGTAATAACTCAATCACCTTAATGTCGATTTGGATTATTTTTGCATTGGTTAAAAGGGTATTTCAACTCCTCACAACCAAATCAAATGTCATAAAAATCGAGAAGGTACTTAATAGCGAAAATATTAACAGATCAGTAATCCCAATTTTCCCTTATCTCAAAAACAGAAATTTAAAGATATCTAAAAAACTGTTCTACTTTTAAACAAATGATTTTTGGAATCAGTATAAAATTCTATGTAGGGATCATCTCTCAAATGGCAAGTATATGGAAAATTTCGAAAACTTGTCGGGTATTAATAGAAAATTTTTGATTGATGACTTTCAATAAAATGTTGTACTGACGTGCTTAAAACTTTAGTAATTAAATTAGCTACAACATAGGAGGGCTAAATTTTTTTCGTCCATAGAATTTTTCTGATTTTGAAGTGGTTAAAACTGAAATTTTAGAAAAAAATTCGTTTATTTTTTTTAAATTTTTTGGAACGTTTTTTGGCATAGTGGCCAAATTACTGAAGATAAGAGATAAAGGCAAAAAATGTTTAAGGGAATTAGTATAATGTATAATTCAACAGTTTAAATCGGTAAAATGAAAAATACAAATTTTTGACGTAATTATATGAAGTAGTGTTTTGCGAAATTAGGAATTTTCATATTTTCACCGATATCTCGGAATCTATATCTACCTCAGCAAAATGAAAGTGATATTGGAAATCAGGAGAAAATTTTACTTTCGGAAAGGTCTATTTTATTCTTGGAGACTAAAGTTGATCAAAATTTGTCGAGTCGTGTAATTGAAAATAATTAATTTAAATTATTCTATTGCTAAATTTATTTTAAATTAAGTTAAAATTCAATTCTTTTATTACTTGATTGTTTTAATTAAAAAAGATAGACGATTTTTTCAATTATTATTGATTATTTTTCTAATGGCTATTAATCATGATTATTTTTGATTATTATTATATTATTTGAATTAATTCATTATTAATTTCTGATTAAGGCCCCCAATATGAATAAATTAATCACTAAAATAAAAGAAGCCATGGATATGAATTATGATTGTTATGTAAAATTTAAGAGATCCGGTTTCTGTAATTTTTTAACGAAGTTCGTTACATAAAAATCGTCAATTTTGACACAATTTTCTGTACAAAATTTGTTAAAATCGATGTTAACGACAATAATGAATTTCGTTAAAAAGTTACAGAAACCAGGTGCTGGTCTAT